>PVIW01000151.1:264184-526491 GCA_004026585.1 Noctilio leporinus
ACTTCACTGTCCCTTCTTTTCGTCATCTGTAAGATGGAGATAATAATAATGATGGTAATAATACTGTCCCATTTTCCTAGCTTGGAATAAGGCATAAACTCCGATTTTTTTTTTTTTTTTTTTAGGTTCCCAGCTTACTCTAATGCACAGGCATGATTCAAACCCATTGGTTTAGAGCATTGGCTGTCAAACTTGAGGGTGAGTAAGAATCACCTGGAAGGATTTGCTAAAACACCGACAGCCAAGCCGGAGGCAGCGGGAAAAGGGGTATATACAAATCAAAGTTGGGGAAGTACTGCCTGCTCCCCAGCATCTTCGAAAGGAGTGAAACCAAGGGAAGATTGTGAAAATCTGCTAGAGAGTGCTAAGAGCCCTCAACCTGAAGAACAAGAACCCAGATTCCTGGAGCTGGCGCATCCCTCAGGAAGTCCTGTTGGTGAAACCGACAACATACACCCATTGGGAACAGCGATTCGCACCGAGTAAGGGGCTCAGACCCACTGCCAGGTGCCAGGCAGACTGCCGGTGCCCAGTGCCCACCGAGCAGTGAGACCAGGTTGAACAGTTAGCATCTTTTCATCGTTCATGTGAATTTTGTGTCCTTAGAGGGTAATCTTGTCAGCCTTTCCCTTTCTTTTCCTATGGAACCTGTACTTGTATTTCCCCCCAGATGCGCTTGTTCCATGTCTAATTATGGGCTTGGTGGTGATAAGAATTTCGATCAGAAGCCAAGTAAGCTGAAAACACCAAGCGCATTTCCATTAGGGAGTTCCTTTAGGCTCAAGTCACTGGGTTAAGTGTCAACGATCTAATATCAGCCAGGCATCAAAACAACCCCTTCATTCAAACAAGGCTTCCCATTACATGGAATACAAATCAGAGCACCAGCCCCACATTTGTGAGATTTATACGACCATTTAGAGAAATCCTTCTTGTGGCTCCTCTGATAACATCACTGGCAATACAAAACTGAATGGTTCGAATCAGATTTCATCTCTACTATGTAGTGGTTTAGTGTTTGAGGATGAACTTACAGACTATTAAACTTATAAAAAACAAAGACGAATATATGACATAAAACAATTCAAGTTCCCAAAGCTTTATATTAGCTTTTGGAATAGAACAGCTACAAGAAGAAAAAGGCAGTGAAGATTAAATCTTTTAAGATTCAATTTGTCTATCCTGCCACGGAAGGCCAAACTTTGCTGGAGACTTAGAATTATGCCTTTTAGTCTCCAATGAAGCAAAGCAGCAGATATCATTTTGATTTTAAGGTTTACAGTAAAATCAATGAGAAAATATTCCAATTTTCAACTGATACTAACAATGTCAATAAGATGGTAATAATGTATATAGTAAATTAATAACATAAACATAAACTCATTATTTTTTTTTCTTTTTATTTTCATATGTGATTTCCTTTCCTAAAATGAAGGCCTGGCGAAAAAAATAATCATAAGTAAACTATTAGAACCTAAGGGATGTTTTAGAACTGAATTATTTTTCAGCCTTGAAGTCTGTCTTTCCTCCTACCAACATTTCAAAAAAAGACATAATCTTTCTCACACATAAATCAGAACTCCAAGCACTGTCTCCCTTGAAGGAGAATGCCTTCTACCTCTAATAGTTTTGTCTTTCAAATAGTTCTCTTATATAGGTCTTATTTTTTTTCCTTGATGCTAGCATACTGCTGCATCTACAATTTTTTCTTAGTTTTATGAAAATTAAAGAATTCGTGCTTCTCCTTTGCAAGTGCAGAAAATGTTCCTTTATCTACTTTTAGGCAACAGACTATATTAACAAGTCACATTGCATAATTCCATTTACCTGTGGGAGAAAGACTAATCATTCCAACTGAACCACATATAGGACTAAAAGCAACCCAGTTATCTTGTTGTGTTCTATATATTTATCCCATAAAGGACTCATCCCTGCAGAAAGGGCTGATTTGTCTAAAATGTGCAATACATATTTGAAATTTCCCCATTTATGCATATACTAAGTTCTCAAGAACATTAAATGTTGAATTAGTGTTGCCTTAACAAAAATTTCCTAGGCCACAGTGTTTTTTTCAAGTAGCCCAAAGACAGTTTCTCAGATACCAGGAGACTTGGAAAGTTTGGAACTAAATCTACATCCTGCACCATGCTTGGTGAGTGGAAGGATGGGGGAACAGAATTTCCCCAGTTATAACCACTGTGTGTGGAACCACTTTCTAGCATATATCTGCTTAGTCCTATAAACAGAAGAACTACCTCTGGATAATAGTGTTCATCAGTGGACACTGGGTAAGACCCTCGTCCAAGCTCTAAACAGGCTCTGAACTTTTGGAATAGCTTCTAGTTACATGAAGTAGGGTGTTAAACTCCTAGAAGGCAGGTTCTTTGTAAGCTCCACCAGGCCTCACACAGCTTTGTGCACAGTACATAGTTGTCCATTAAATTGAACTGAATTGCCTATCAATAAAAGTAAATACATTAACATGCTGCTCCAAATCTTACTCATTAAAGTATCCTGTTTTTAACTCTTCTTTCAAATTTTAAATTATTTTTTTTTGATTAGGCAATGCATGCTGATGATACAAAATTCAAAAAGTCTAAAAAGGCATACATCTAAAACCTATCACCTAAGACCAAAACCCCCAACTATGCTTTCTGTTCTGCTATCAACAAGAATCATTTTGCCAACATCACTGTTAAGCACCAAGTCTTACCTCTAGCAACCATGGTTCCCATACTAACCATTGCGATAGAAGTTGGCATTGGAAGGCTCTTGTATTTCTGAGGTTATTTCTCAAAGATATTCAGATGGTCAAACAGCACTTTAAAAAAGCAGTAAGTGGTTTGCTGCTTTTTCTAGTCCAGTGGGTAAAAATAAACCACTCAGAGTAAGAATAAAGATTGGGGATTAAAATCCACAGAAGGAATTTTTTACTGCAGCATTTTCTAACGTTTCAAATCTTCTGCTCTTGTATTTCATTTGTTTTGTTTTGTTTTTATTGGATTACATGGACTTTTTACCTGTATGGTACAGGAGCATGGAAGCTTCTCAAAAATACTCAAGAAAATGTATGTTTTTGTGTGCTAAGAAAACACACATAAAAAATGCACTTTGACCCTAACATTATTAAGATCATTTATGATTTTACATAAAATCATAAATTTTAGTGATGTGAGAAAAATTCTTGAACTTTTTTTAATGCATTTTGCAACCTTTACTCTAAAATGATTATATGGAAGGAAGATAAAAAGAGAAAGCGGTAACCTTAAAAATATATACATTTTGGAGACAATGACAAATGCATCCCAGGAAGAATTATGAAACATTTTATATGATGCCAGCCTCTTTCACACCATCCGATATCACTGGCCTCAACCAGAGTTCACTATTTTCTGTGCCTTAGGTAAGCACTAAGTTGTCTTTTGGTAGTTTTTAAGCACCTGCAATTTCCAAGGTACTACTTCATGCTAAATTAAATAAGAGACTACTGCAAGCAGATCATCTCAGGCATTATGGGTTTGCAAATCAATTCCACAACTGAGGGCGCTACTTTGCTCTCAGAGCAGTGGCTGTAAAGTGGTAATTTGAGCACTCACCTACTAAAACTTGCATGCACTTGCCTAACGCTGATTTTCCAAAATATGTGATAACACACTGCGTATTAGAAGGTAACACAGAGCCCTTAACATTCTCCAGGGATGTCTCTGTCTTCTTTGTTTTCAATAGCAATGGTCCTTGCTTCAGTTTCTCTAGCTTAAAAATGTATGAATCATCTCAACTTTGAGAGAGTGAATCAGATTTCATCTAAAAAGGGAAATAGGGATGGATGTAATACAACAACAATAAAATTAAAAGAAAAAAAAATAAAATAAAAAGGGAAATAGTAGCATTTAAAGATTTCTGGAAGCTGGCGGCAAGATAAATCCAATGTGACAAATCTCTGTGGGCGATTAAGTGGATTTTTTTTTTATGGAAAGTATACGTACATAGGCATGCCCAATAGAACGTAGGGTGCTAGGTTTTGAGAAATGGTGTATTATTTTGAATACTAGGTGGCATCCCAAATAAATACATTTAAGGATTTAAACACAGATCTCTCCAGGGCCCAAACTTTGCTCTAGGCATTACTCAAAACAGAAACCATGGTAGGTGATCCTTCAGGTAATTACACAGTCTACAGGACAATCCGTTAGTCTTTAAGCTTCCAGGCTTTTCATTTTACTAAACAAGATTTCAATCTGGAATCACCAAGTAGAAAGAAAACCTGTGTCACAGTGGAAAGAACACTATCCTAGGAGTCAGAAATGTTGGATTCAAATACTGCTCCATACCCCACTTTCTTTATCTATAACAATGTAGGATAATGCCTCTCCTTACCGCTTCACCGTGTCCTTGTGAAGTTCAATGAGGTAATGAATGCTTTGGAAAGAGATTTTGAAGCTTGAGTGCATTAGACATGTAAATTCTCTGCATTATTAATACCTGGGAAATCATTGTGACCATTTAGGATTTCTTCTATGTTGAAATTGCCTCCTGGCCAGAATGGGCCCAAGTAAGCTCCTCCACCAGCCCAGATGTGACTCCAAATATCTTTTGTGGTCCATACATGAGGCAGAGATGGGAATTCTAGGAAATAAGTGGTAAGCATCTGTAATTGTCTGGCACATTGTGTCCTCAGTAGAATCCTACAGCTCTGTAGAATGACTGTTTGCCCTGTTCTATAGATCAAATCTCTAAACTCCCTTACATAACCTCCTTGGGATTTCAAATGAACCTGCCCCTGGACCTGCAGTCCATGCCCTCTTCCTCCACTTCCACCTCCAGGGCACCTGGCTCATTAACACCCACTCTCATTCTGGCTTTGAGTATCCCTTGGGGCAACCCTGAGAAAAATCTGCAGCATCTGAAAGTGCTTCCTTCAGTTTCTCCATCTTCAATAGCAACATGGATACAGAGGTAGGACAGACATTTTTTCACATGGTCCCTTCAGTGCCCCTTCAAGAGGCCATGAAAGGAATGAGTTATAAACCCCAGAGAGCATACCCCTAGAGAAAGGTGGGTGGAAAGGGCTGATGGCACTCTCCCAGCTTCCCCCCTTACAGCTTGGTGTAGTTCTCGAACCTCAAATGTTCCCATGTGCGTTCAAATACATAATGAGGACCCTCCATGTGCCTGGATGGCATCGTTATGTCTACACCTGACTTCTGCACCTTCACGGAGTGAGAGCCAAAGCATCAGTAAGTTCTACCAGCCAGAAGGCTCTTGTTTCCTACCTGGGGTCTCCAGAAAACCAGCTCCTATTCCTGAAGAGTGCATATTGAGTGCATTTCATAATTCCTCACTTATTAAATGTACAACTTCTCATGCACCCTTTTCAGGTAGTTACATATCTCTTGGGCACACCCCTGCAGCATCTCCTTGGGCTAGAAGGTCTGGAAGTCACATATTATTTTATCACAGAGTATATTTTAAAGTTTGAGAATGAAGACAGTGAAGTCATCTGTGCCATAGGAAGAGAAATACCTGAGTCTATAAATTTGAGGTTCATTAATTTTTTGAGAAAAAATTTATATTTTTAATATGTGGTTTATAGATCTATGTACAAATAATGTTACAAAGAGTGAGAGTTTTGAAATTCTTTCAAATAAATATAAACAATAAGAAAATCAACCAAAATGTCAGTCATATTTTTAATGTCTCTTTTTGCTATTCATTGTTTACATAAGCTAAGTGAGGGACAGAGTCAGCTCCATTTCATTTTAGAATTAGCATGTCTTTCTTCTATCCAAGGCAGGCCTTGGGCAAAGTGGGAAGTAGAGGAGGTTGAATATTTCAAAGCTACCTCCTGCCAGAAGGCATTGGATGACCCATAAGCAAGGAACTTCCAAACACAAAATAAATGTCTCTTCTGCTCATTCTCTCTGAGTCTATCTATAACACCAAAAAATTGGATTAGTTTATTTGTATATCAGGGTTAAGAAAGACCAAAGCTGGTAGCACAATTCCTTTATTCAAAGAGCCTGAGATTTTTTTTAGAGGGTTTCTTTATTTTCCAGAGGGATAAATGAGGTAGATGTTTTTGTTAAAGTGGTCAAGGAAAGTCAGTCACAGACAAAGGAAATTTGCATTTTTAATTAAAGAAAGATGGAAATTATACCAAAAAATATTGTGGTCGTAAAGCAAATAATGTGCAACTCATAGCAATTTGTATTTTTATGTCATTTTCCTTTAGGTAACAAGTTATTTCTATGCAGCAATATATTTTTAGGAGGAAAGAAATCACCTTTTCCATCTCTCTTCCTATATCACATCAGAGTTTTTTCCAAGTTCATTAAAATGAAAGAATGACAGTAGACTTTCTTATCAACAGCTTGTTCCAACAGATACAATACATGCGTTGGGGATCAAAAAGATCATGAGAAGCATTTCTGCCAGCATTGTAGAAAATATTGAACATCTGCTATATCTGGGATCCTGGGAGTTGTAATTATAATTTTTTGAAATCTGTACACAAGAGTTATAAATATTAGAACTGTAG
The DNA here is from genome assembly GCA_004026585.1 of Noctilio leporinus. Lineage (NCBI taxonomy): Eukaryota > Metazoa > Chordata > Mammalia > Chiroptera > Noctilionidae > Noctilio > Noctilio leporinus. The sequence continues at coordinate 270,723 of PVIW01000151.1, forward strand.
CTTGTGAAAGCCATGAAATATTTAACTTGTTTGGCAGGCTTAAGCAAAACTCATAAACTTAATTTAAGCAAGCCAAACACTATAGTTTTACCAATTTTATATCTTTCATGTCATTAGTTAGATAAATTAAAGCAAGCTATAAAACAGCCTAGAGATTGCCAACTGGAAGTTCTGGGGGTATACCAAAACAAAAATGCATTTTGAAAATTAACTCATTTTACTCTTGGTTTATCTTTCACCTTTCCCAGTTTTCTACTTCACAAAGATTCTTTGGTTTGGGGGTGGGGGTTGGGATTTGCTATTAAGAAATGGCTACAGGACCCTAGTTGGTATGGCTCAGTTGGCTGGGTGTCATACTGCAAAGTGAAAGGTAGAGGGTTCAATTCCCAGTCAGAGCACGTGCCTGGGTTGTGAAGTTGGTCCCCATTCGGGGCACATACAAGAGGCAACCAATCAATATTTCTCTCTCACCTCCATGTTTCTGTCTCTCTCGTAAAAAAAAAATTAAGTAGATAAATAAAATTGTAAAAATAAAAAATGAAATGGCTTCAAGGTATGTAAACAGGCATCCTAAGCAGGTTCACAACAGCTGCAATAAGAACCAACAACCACTGGCCAATTCCACAAGTATCAGTTTAATTCACCAAAAATCTATATGCCACCCTGAGTGAAACCCATTCTGGCTTGAAAACAAAGGCACAGTACGTGGCTCTGTGCTGCTACAGACGGTAAACTGAGAGACTAAGACAGCAGAGAGAAGCCAGGTTTCTATCTTGTTGGCCCTGTGGCCCAGTTTCATCATTGAGACTTGTCCTTTGAAAAGGGTATGGGCTGGAATACATTCGGCCACGTCTCTCTTACACATGGCTTTTAGATTTAGTACATGAGAGGGATAACCAAGCCAACTCTAGTGCCTATTTTTAAGGTAACAGTCCTACAAATATTAGCATCCACATATCTTCATTTACTTCCCCTCCATGTTCCCTAACTTTATCCCAGACCCAGACTCTTCTCCTGTAAGAAACTAAGGATGAGAATGTTCACAGATGGATTTGGAATGAGGAACATGATTAACGATGTTACCATTTGTTTCATAGCACTTTAGGTATATGATAGATCTTGCAATAGAACCTCAAAGCTACCCTGTTTATTACAATGTGTGACTTTTACAAATTTAAGAAAAACATAACTAGCCACAGGAGTTACAAAGTGTGCCCAAGACCACACAGCTGACAATCCTGGCCCTGGCCCTAAGGTCTCCTGAGGCTTGGTACAGCCCCCACCCCTGTCACAGGGCGGCAGAGGGACATCTGGTCGACAGGAGGCTGAAGCAGGAATAAGCCAAGAGACACTGAGTCTAGAGTTGGCTGGTGGTGTTTCACAGCTTCCCAACCCCTGGCCTTTCTCTACATCCTGGCACTTTTCAGACTCTGTGTCTCGATGAAAGCTTCTTACTCCTCATTCCCTGCCTTGTCCCTCTCTCTTAACCCCTACAAAGGACTGAAACTGGCTGTCAGCTCCAGGGCTTGCCACAGTCATAGCAGCCTTTGTTAACAAGTTAAGAATCTACAGGAATCCCCTCTTTGCTGTCTCTACACTCTGTACATGAGAGCAGTCAAAAGGATCAGCTGGGAACCCCTGGCTGCGAACACATAAAAGAGCAAGTGAATAGGAAAGTTCAAACGAAGTAGTTCACTGAAATATCCTGCTGATACCATTTCATTCTGTGTTCAAGAAAATAATACCCATGCCCACACAGCCTCTTTCTCCCTGAAGTAGAGAGTTGATATCACACAGACTGTCTACACAGGGGAACCAATTCAAGGCAGGACTGAAAGTTCCAATTCCATTCAATCAGCCCAGTGTCATTTGCCTGGGGCCAGTCCAGCAGGGCTTAGGATGTGATTTGAAAGAGCCAGTGTGAGTTGCTGGTGGGCATCCACGCAGTCAGGCACTGATAGCACAGGTTCCTTGGATGGGAACTGAGCATGAAGGTTTCCTGGATGTTTCCTGCGTGCCAGGCACTGTGCAAGGCTTTTTATATATGTTTTTTAACTCAACTACACAATCAGCTTATGGGATGATGGAGTTTAGTATGAATATCTCTCTTTTAAAAAAAAATTTTTTATTTATTATTTTCAGAGAGAGGGGAAGGGAGAGAGGCAGAGAGGAGAGAGACATCAATGTACGGTTGCCTTTCACCTGCCTCCAGCTACAGACCTGGCTGGCAACCTTGTTATGTGTCCTGACTGGAAATTGAACCAACAACCTTTGGGTTCACAGGCTAGCACCTTAGCCACTGTGTCACCAGCCAGGGCTTGAGTATCTCCCCTTTAAATAGACATTGAGTCCTCTCCTTAAGATTAAAAGACAGTATGTGGAAGGCACAAATATTGTATGCAAATCTTCAGCAAATGGAAATTTTAGGGGGATTCTAGATTGGACTTCCCCCTGGAAACTATTCATTTCTAGGCCTGCCTTGACCTGGGGCGCAGTGCTCATACAGAAGGCAATTAGCTAATTAGGCTGTCCTGGTCCTTCTCCCTTTCTTTGGACCATTGTGGAGGTACTAAAAAGTGACCCAATTTGGTTCTAGGGGAGCCCCTAAGCAAGAAGGTGGGCCTGCGTTCCCCTCCCAGGTCTTCCCCTGCTTCCCCCAAAATGGCCATGGTCCATGGAGGGCATAGTCCCATCTCCCAGCCACCAAGGGATGAGGAACAAGACAAACAAGATGAGAAACAAGCATCCTTATCTTTGCCCCTGTCTTCCCTTTGGTTTCCTTCATGGGTAAAGTAAAATAAAAAGAATTAAAAGACCAGAATCAAGGTTCAAAGATTTTCAAACACGAAATTAAAAAACACAAAGGTCATGATTTGCCCTTATTTCTCCTTTTACAAAAAGCAGCAAATCAAAAATTCCAACGGCTTTGCAGAGGTATCCAACTCCGCTCCCACTTGTTGAAAAGTGTGTTTCTTCTGCGCTGGTACGAGGCCTTCTCACCCCTAGGAGGGCATCCCCTCTGGTTCCATGGACAGATGTGAAGTCCTGAGGGTCAGGTGCTTGGGGCAAGTGCCTGGAGAAAACACAGCAGGAAAGGGTTTTAGTGAGACTACAGGCTCCCTGTGCTGACACCTTGCCCCTTTCATTCTCTGGCTGCACACAGGCAGTGTGGACTCCAGAACCTTTCCAGCATAGTTGCATGAAAGAAAAAGCTGTCATTGCTCCATGACTGGGTACTGGCAGGGGCAGCTCTGCTAAGATTTCCTGATCAAGCCACCACGTCCAGTGGGAAACGCATCTTCCCCTGAGAGTGCTGGGCTTGTTTACACGTGTTGTGTGATGAGCTACAGTAATCTGTCCACCAGAGACAGAAATCCAGCTCTATCAATCCTTAAAGCCTGTTGACATTTGTCCACTTGGCAGATCATAAAAGCCCCTGGAAAATCACAGGAGTAAATGTGTAAACCACTCACCAAATGATGTGATGTAAACGCCAAGAGGAGGCATTCTGCAGGATAAGATCACTGAGTTGTGACTGCCTCTGAATATAACTTTATTTTGGTCTTGGGTTACATGTGAGGTGTTGCCAAGAACAACTGAAAGAGAGACAAAGACATATGGAATCAGCCCAAAAGCTGACTTTCAAGTTCTCTGTCTTCAAAAAGACTTGGAGATTCTTTAAGAGATGTAGTTTTACATAAACAATCTTTGCTAACTAGAGTTTCCCCCTAATATCAGTTCAATTTTAACTAGTTCCCTGCAAACATTATGTGAGTGTCAGAAATCATGTCTGAGTTTTGAAAGAAAACAAACCTAGAACTAGAGGAACTGTCCTGGCATAAAAAAATACACAGATAAAAATGAGTGCTGAAATAAATGGTCAGTAGCAGTGAGATGGCACAGGAGTTGAGAGTTCAAGATCAGTCACCACTTGCCCAAGATCTCTGGAGAGAGCTCTTGGAAGACATAAGGGGAACGTAATAGAATAATTATGCATGAAGCAATGATAAGTACTATCTTAGCACAAGGAAATCTCTACCAGAAGCTGTTAAGCCTGAGTCCAGACTTATCCCACACTCATTAAGAACCAAGTCCAAGGTCTAAAACCCTCTTTATCACAGCAAACTCTGTAGATTCCATTTTAAATCCTGTGCCTCAGTTTCTTACTAATTAATTGCTTATTTTTGAATCTTCTGTAGAGACAAGGCATTAGCTGTTTTACAGGTCACACTAAATATTCAGCTACAAGTGGGAGATGAGACTGGAAGAGGAAAGAGGGAGGGAGACGGGAGAAAGAAAGAGAGGAGAGAAGCAGGGGAGGGGAGAGGGAGTGAAATGGAAATGAATGCTGCTGTGCACATACTTAGGTAAGGGGTTCCTTTGACAGTCATGCATCTCTTGTATCAACAGTAAAGCTGATGATAAGGAGTAGCTCCCAGTATCCCAGGTGACAGAAATCCCTTCCTGTGTGAAGAGTGCAAGAAGGTGAGACTTCCTCCTGCTAGAGGAGCCTGGGCAGGGTTTCTGTCACTATCCAGGGATCCCACCTATTCCAGGGTGAGGGCTCCAAATCTCCTTGCTGGCATCTGGGAAGGGTGGGCTAAGGGTTTGTCAGAACTATGACTGTTCTTCTGCAACCCATGAGGTGCAGGCACGTATCACACCAGAGATTCTTACATTGCTAAGGAGTCTTGTGGGGAAACCAGGTCAACATCCTGTTGAATACACACATCCCCGCTCTGGTGTCTTCATTCAAGTCTCATCTAGCCTTCACAGACAGAGACTGGGAATGCCCTGTCCCCAAGGCAGCCCTTTTCACCTTTAGGCAGCTCAAACTCTCCAAAACCCATTTTTTTGTGAAATAACCAGTACATTTTCTACCCACTGACATTAGTTCTATTCCCTCAAGATCCTAAAGAACAAACACAATTTCTGTTCTTCCTGAAACACGAAGCAGAAATCAGGGCTGTAGAACCAGCAGTCATGTGTGTCATTGTGAGCCTTCTCCTCTTTGTTCTTCTGGGTTTAGGGAAAGAAGAGATAGAGTCTAGGATGTATGCAGCTGCCACTGCCTGGGACCCTTGGTTTGGGGACTCTTTGGCATGCCTTGGTGGTATCATACAACTGTAGGTCTTTATAAAGAACATCTCTTTGCAGGTTTCTAACATTCTAACATGTCAACTGTGCCATCTCTACAGATGGAAGAGGTTTCTCATTTATTCCAAATGATGCATTCTGCATATCCTCTATTCACTGCACATACATTTAGTGAATAACAGTTGCAGGACAGTTCTAGGCTTATGTTCAGTTTGGGGAAATCTAATGGTGATGGAGACAAAATCCTTGCCTTCAAGGAGCTGACTGTCTAAATGGATAAACAGGCAGGTCTAGTACATCATAGTTAGGATCACAAGAACTTAAAGAAAGGGCTCTACTCCAATCATAGGTGGTCTGAAAAACTGACATCTGAGAGAACCAAGCAGTAGACAAGTAAAAGGGATAGCAGCAGAATGCCTCCCAACAAAAGGAATTGCCAGACCAGGGAAAGAGCATCATATACTGCTGGACCTGCATAGAATATTAGGGGAGTAGGAACAAGTGTTTATTAATATCCTGTGACTAGAACCCTGCACAGAAGATATGTGAACAATGCTGTGGTCTACACAGAACTAGGTATTGAACCATGTGCTTGTGTTTATATTATATTTGACCACTGGGAATTAAAATTAAAATCCCTCACTTAAAGGTCTAAGCACTGAAATACAGAGAAGATAACACCTTGTTCTTGACTTTGTGGAGCTCATAGTCTGATGGAGGCAATATTCTTATAAGGTACATGTAGTCCAGAGCAAGGTTATCAAATTACACCAATGGTTATTTAGTTTCATGAAAAGTTTTTAAATTGTTTTGAGTATTTTGTTAAGTTTTCTGAGACAGAAACCCAAAATAGGAATCTCCTACTCTACAATGTTCTTTCTTCTTAATAAAAAATAATAATAATAGTAATCGAAAATAGTAATTCCTATCATTGAGTGTTAATTGAAAATCAAAATGCATTTTGATCAGCGATTAGCTCAATGACTGCTCCTTCTATTGGTATTTGAGAGTCTCTATAGAGTTAAAATGATGAAGAGCTGAATAGAGTTGGTGGGGAAACAGATGTGTGTTGAGTGTAGACATGAAAAGGAATGGATGATAGGAAGAAGCTGCCTGTGAGAAAATTCTGAAACAAAGAGAAACCATCCCTGGCAGTTAAATGTTTACCAAAAAAGAAAGACTACTGGACTGAAGTAAGAAGGCAAATTTAATTAAAGAAAAATGTTCCCATTCCTACTTTAAACCTCTCCTTACTCCCATTCAATGAATGTTTTCTTGAAATCCTATTTTTGGGGTCCAGCAAAAAGGAAAAAGAACTCATGGACATGGATAACAGTGTGGTGATTGCAGGAGGGAGGTGGATATAAGAGGGTTAAATGGTAATGAAAAAACACAATACTTTTTTTTTAAGAAGTCATGTTAAAATGCAGGTTTCTCAATTGTGACACTATTGACATTTGGAGGTGGGGTCTATCCTGTACATTGTAGGATATTTAGTAGCATCCTTGGCCTCTATCCAATGCATGCCAGTAGCACCCTCAAACATATACCAGTTGTGACAAATAAAAATGTCTCCAAATATTGACTAATGTCCCATGGGGAGCAAAATTGACTCCCTTCAGAACCACTGACTTAAACTAACAGGGACAAAGAGGCAAACACACAGTCAAAAGAATTTAGTGAAATCACAGAAGGGATATTTATGGTAAAAATAATTATAATCCCACAATTTTAGGTTATAAATATTCTCCAAAATTCTTAACCTGAATTATCGTTAAGGTCTGTTTGACATACATATACATACCAAAGGCACTCGCACAAATGAAGTGGATTTTCCTAACCATTTTTATATTTCGTTAGTACAGAAATAAGATGTGTGCTCTGTAATATAAAAATTAAATGGATTCCAATTCAGCTTCCTGGGGTTTCAGAATAATTTTATGTTACCATATTGGTGTTGAAAAAAATGTATCTCATCAAAACTATTCCAGAAGCACCTCATTTTGATAGGAAAGTACTTTGTGATGATTACCTAATAGGCAGCATTTGTTGAAATGCTTTTAATAGACCTTTTTTATCACATGGAAAAGAATTTCAATGCTAGTTCAGTCTCCTGTTTCATTCTGTCATGAATCAATTTGTAGAGACATTTAGAAGTCAATAATCCACTGCAGCTTTGATGACAGGTGATTAATTTCTACATTTTAGAGACATAATAAGATTTAGCAATAAAAAGGCCTTGAAGTAACCTACCAAACGGCTTTAATCTCAGCCTTGGGACTGTTGCTAAATATGAATGCTTGTACACAAATGTGAATGATTTAAGTTAGTAGGTTTTATTGCAGACTCCTTGTGTTTTCATATTAATCTTGTTTTACAATCAGCTTATCCATACAATCAATTTATGTTGGATATTTTTTCCCAACACAATGCTTGGAGGGAGGAGGGGGCTAACAAATTATTTACACACAAAGGATTTGTTCTACAAAAAAAGTCATCTCACATGCTTATTGCTGAAGGGATGACTGATTTTATTGGTGTAGCAAGGAAAGAGCAAAGAGAAGTGAAGGTGGCCTTCAAAACATTCAGACAGGGGACAGGTTTGGGAAATGGATGACAATAAATGCTGAGCAATAGCTAACACATTCTTCTAGACAATCAGCTGCCCTCATCTTCATAATGCCTTTCTTTTCATCTCTTTTATTCTTGAGCTTAACAGAGACCTCAGAAAACTTTCTAATTCTTATCAAACAATACCTGTAAATTCAAGTGTTAATAAAAAGAGTGAAATGAATCTCAACTAAAAGAGGAGTTTCTCTTCAATCCCAGAGGGTTAGTAAAGACCCAAATGTGGATGTTTGTTTAAAAATAAATATATAAATAAAAGTAGATCCATTTGATGTTCTACATAATTTATCATTTTTGACCAATAAATGGTATATTCTTAGAAAATGCTAAGTATGCCTAAGACAGATGTTCCAAGTTCGGCCAAGTTGTACCATGCTTGTTAAATCTTGACAGCTGCAAGTTTTGCTTTGTTCTGACATGTTTCTGATGTAAGTGGAAGATCATTCCTGCGAGTCTTCATGGAAGAAACATTTTGTGTTTTATTTTTTTCCTTTCAGAATGAAATGACTAAACAAGAGGTGGCTGCTTGACACAAATACATACAAAAATAGGAGACAGCTTGCTGCTGGGGAAGATCCAAGAACAGGACATAAAGATAAAAATCAAAGACTTCTCAAGGGACCACCCAACAAAGCCGAATTCAAACTCACCACCCATGCCTGTGCCCTTTCCTGTCCCCTAGCCACCACAATCAATATTTTGCTTTCCTTAGTGTTTTTCTTGTTTTAAAGATTAGACACCTGTTACCTTTTACTTTTTCTTATCGTTTATCCAAATTTTGGTATGACTTTCATTCAAGTGTTCTTTCCTTTCATTTTTTAGCACAATATCTTTATTTTTTAAGATTTATTTACTTATTTTTAAAGGGAGGGGAATGGGGGGAGAAAAAAAAGGAGAGAAACATCAATGTGTAGTTGGCTCTCACATGCCCTCAACTGGGAACCTGGCCCACAACCCAGGCATGTGGCCTGACTGGGAATTTAACTGGTGACCATTTGGTTTGCAGGCTGACACTCAATCCACTGAGCCACACCAGCCAGAACTAAAGTGTTTCTTCAAATATCTCCTCTATGCTATGATTTAGGGTACCAAGCTCTCCTGACTAGGTTACCTCAATGCCTTCAAGAGGGCTTCACTGCCTCCAGCCTCATCCTGACCATGCTCCCACTCCTCCCCATGGTGTCACTTTCTACCAGGTTAACCCTGCATAGGACTCCTTGTTTGTCCATCTGCTCTTTTGTTGTTGTTCATTCACGTATGCAAAAAGTAAGTCTGAATGATTAATACATGCTAGGCACTCTGATAGACCCTAGGAATTTAAAGATGAAGAAGATATGGTATCTTCATTTAAATTCAAAACCTATCCAGAAAGACAGACACATAACTAGCAGAGTGCTAAGTTCTCTAACAGATCTATGTGTATCTATTCACAAAAAGTGCAGTAGGTATTCAGGTGAAATTGCTATTAAGGCCTTTTTAGGAGAAGTCAGGGTTGAAACTTGCCACATCTTACCAGAAAGAGAAGGGCCACCCAGATGGAGCAGATAATAGAATAAACACAGATTCATCTTGTCCTTAAGATAGAAAGTTAGATAGATAGATAGATAGATAGATAGATAGATAGATAGATAGATAGATAGATAGATTAGCTAGATATAGATTAGATAGATAGATAGATAGATATAGAATCTCCTCTAACTTCCTGCCTCCTTCTCTTTCTCTCCCCCTTTCCTACTCTCTCTCTTTCTCTTTCTCTCTCCTCCCATCTCTTCTTATCTCTTAAAAATGTCTTGAAAGACTAGTCTATGTTTGCTGCCTTCCCACTTCTCAGCCTACCACTCTGCTGGCATGCTTCACCCACTTAAAAGGTCAGTGACTACCTAGGTGCCAAACCCTTTGCCACCCTTATCTTACTGAACTACTTGTGCATTTAAAACTTTAATGTATGTTCTTACTTAAAAACATTATTTTTGTGTACCTCTTTCAAGCTCTTTTATGGGCTTTGCTTATTTTGTCTACCTTTTTTCACTAAACACTCCTTCCTTTGGGGCAAAGCACGATGTTCATGGCTATAGCCACCACCTATCACCACTCCCCACCAGTCCTCAGCCCACACCTCACTCCTTAAGTCAATATCATTACAGCTGACTGTTAATGTTACCTTTCACTACCTGTAGAACTGTCAATGGGCCACAACACGTTGTTTTTAAGAAGAAGCGAAGAAAGACACAAAAAAGTGAAAGACATGCTTCACCTAGTTTAATCAGATCCATCAGTCAGAGACATTGTCTATAAAACAAGAAACACATGCAGGAATTATACAAGATGCTCCAAATAGGATGAAAAGAGATAGCACGCTCATATGTGAATCGAACGAATAAGTGCACATGGGTATGTGTGATAAGTTATAATTTTATTTATTTATTCTATTTATTAGAATGCATGATCATAAAGATTTGGAGATCACAGAAATAAAGTACAGTTTCTGTAAAGACAAGGCTGTGAATTTAGTCCTGTGGGGAGCGACTGTTTTACCCTGTAAATAAAGATATCTCTGTTGCTGTGTTTTTTCCCTTTGCTCAATAAACCAAAAACCCAAATTTAAACCCTAAATATAACAGTTGTCCTAGCCACAAAAAAACTTACTTTACATTTCAAGATACTTTTTGAGTTCCAGGAAATAAATTCTAGCAAACATCACCAAATTGACAACTTCATCAGTATTTTGATACCAAGACAGGAAGTTAGGGATTACTACTGTTCACTTGCCTTCACTGGTCTTTCAACACTTCTCATTGGAGGGGTAGAGAGCTTTAAACACATGCATAGGCACAATGCATGTATGCATACATCTGTTCTTCTTTTCTTTGTTTAAATAACAATACCTTGCATTTATTAATGCCTCCGTAACAGGTTTTAAGTGTTCTATATGCATTACCTAATTTAAGTTTCAGAAAAACCTGATGTATCGTATCTATTTTACAAGAAACAAAAAATATATATTTTTCAAATTTGACAGAAGTATAAATTATCAAGAACTCTAAGATATAAAATTCTTAATTGATAAATATTGAAAGAAAGCAATTACTTCAGCTTCTTGCTTTCAGCATCAATTATTTACTTTCATAGATTTATCACATGTAGTTGCAACGTAGTTAAGAGGCAAGAAAAATTACTTAAAAACCATGACTAGTATTATTATTCACTATTCTGTAGTTTTTCCTGATTTTTTGTGATCTTTGGTGCCAAAAACATACATCAAGATGGAAACACTGCTAAGAAAAAAGGACAATTGCTTGCTGTGTTAACCTCAGATACCTATTGCAACGCAGTAACATCTATAGTAAAACGACAACTGGCTGCCTGTTTTTTCACCAATGTCAAATCATCATAAAATACTGAGGAGAAGGGAGGAATCAAATCTTGCAGCCCTCGAAATCTGATGTGAGGCCTATAACCAACCTTGTGCAAGACAGGCAGCTTTCACAAGAGAACAAACACACTGTAAAGGAATGAATCAAAGCAAAGGATTAGATAATTGAGAAGGTGACAACACATCAGATAGCAGTGGCAGAGTGAGGTATGGAGCAGGAGTTGCCTGCCCAGTAACATACAAGAAGAGTTACGACATTTATGCATTTTCATTTCTACAGGTGGGAACCTCAAATCATTCCACAGACTAGCCTCTGAGCACCTCTAATCCAAACCTGCCAAGGCTCAGTTGATATACTCCTGTATCATCAGAGATGGACCCAACATATTTTCAACAATATTTCTTTGCTCTTAACAAGACACATTTCAAGTCTAAATCACCTTTAAATTCAAACTTTATTTTCTATGTTTAAGAAATATACATTTACAGGTTCTATTGTACATGGCCATAGATTCAGGGATTATTTGACCACCTACTCTATGCCAAACTTGTGTGAGACCGGTCTCCTCTAACTACCCATTCAACCCTAACAGCCATGTATGTATTGTTATTTTTGTTTGGTAGCTAATGAGATAAGAATCAAAGGAGTAAAGTCACTTACCCAAGATGATATATTTTTTTAAAGATTTTATTTGTTTATATTTAGAGTGAGGGAGAGGGAGAAAGCATGGATGTGAGAGAGAAATATCAATCAGTTGCCTCTCAAACCCGCTCCAACCAGGGATGGGACCACAACGCAGTCATGTGCCCTGACACCCATCAGGACCAGGATGATATATTTTAGAAGAATGCTTTTCTCCCCTGTAATGTAGATCTGATTGCGGCTGTACTGTTGAAGAACTGTAGGATGAGAAAGTGCTTGATTTCTGCCTGAGCTCAGAACTCTAGAGGCCAAGGTAACTTCTCTCTCCTCTCAGGACTTTGAGTAAGGATCTCACACCCAGGAAGTTCTCAGTCAGCCTGTCAGCTTTTGGCAACAATATTTTTTTCATCTTATTTCAAATAAATTTGTCTTCTGTTAAGATAACATAAAATTTGATTCTTTTCCTACTTTGCTATATTTCACAATTTTTTAAGATTTTCTTTTCCTAGTCTCTAGCAAATGAAATAACAGCACATAGCTAAAAGGCATAAAGATAAGCCAGCTCTCCGACAAAGGATAATTAGCCCTCAAAATAGATTCTAACCCCTCCTAACAGATCTCCATTCCAATTTTAAATTATCCTCTTGACCTTAAAGACAATGCTCTGTGGGAGTGAAACACCTAAAACCACTGCTCATCATAACTCAATTGAGTTATGAATTTAAAGTTTCCCACAAAATAGCAATAAATCCAGATCCAAGGACAGCCTATGAAAGCTATAGGAAAAGTGTTGTCTCTCACCTCAAGGTCTTTTCAACTCTTACATAATTTAATTGTTTAAAATCTAGGATCTTGAATTTATAGGACTTTCTGAAATTAGCCAGATTATCTCAAAAAATCTGCACTGTAACCTTAGAAGACATCAAAGAAAGGTCAGGCCTGGTGAGCCCATTAGTGTGATCTTGTTGCAGATTTTATCTTGAAAACAATTTTTTCCAAACTTTTGATGGCATTTAATGCAGAAAGTCATATTGAAGAAAAAATGAATACTGAAGTGAGTGTGATAAAATTAATAGTCATCTTGGCTTCAACCCTACCAATTCAACCTAAAATCCTGCATTCATAACTCTTTGAGCACTTTGTGTCCTCCACTGGAGAATGTAGGATGCTTGACTAAGAATTTAAAATTTTCTTCTTATGGATTTCCATCAGAAAAAAACAGTTAAATATGTTCATCTTGGCTTCAGAGTGGAGTAATTGAATATTCAGTTTTCAGCTCATTTCATTCTCAAAGCCAAGTAGAAGCTGTTGGAGTTAGAATAAGTCTACCAAGGTCTTTAGGATAGAGTTTATCATGCCTCTGTTAAGAAAACACTTCTTTCAATAGCACAGATTTCATAATTTTATTTAGCAACCAGAAAGAACATGACTGGAATTCCGAGGTTCCTGTGAGGGAAAACAAAGCACTATAGTAACAATAAGGTAAATCAGCAATTTTCAACAGGTGTGCCTCAAGAATTTTTAAAACAGGAAATACCTGACTATTTCAGCAGGGCACTGACCTCTTTTCCCTTTGATTGTCAAATTAAAAAAATGACAACAGCCAACACAACCACCACCACCTAGTATGAATGCCTTCTTTTGAACCATAAATATATAGGTCATATAACAGAGTTGCAGATTTACTTAATCCTCACCCAAGGACATGTTTTTTTTATTTTTACAGAGAGGGAAAGAGAGAGAAAAATAAATATTGATGTGAAAGAGAAACATTGATCAGTTGCCTCCCATACAGCCCCCAACCTGGGATTAAACCTACAACCTGGGATGTGTGTCCTAACCAGGATTCAAATCTACAACCTTTTGGTATATAGGACGACACTCCAACCAACTGAGAACCTTGTTAGGGCTAAAGTTGCATCTTACTGGTCATGTTGCGTAATGACATTGCATCTGATTGGTTAAATCTTAGTAACAGAAATCCTTATCTACGAGAACAGGTACCTGAATTTTTAAAAGTCACTTTGGAGCAAAACATACAGGTAATTAACTATTATTAATTTTTATAAATCAATCAAAATAATACATATTTTTGTCAGATCATCAAAAATATTTTTTGGCATAACACAGAATTTTATTAATTAGTTTATGTGTGCCATGATATGAAAAAGCCTGAAAATCACTCTAAGTCAATAGTATTTTTCCATCTAGTACATTTCCATGTACTAGATGTCAGTATAGACTTGTGATGCTCTGAGAAATGGGCCAGTTTGGAAGCCAGATAATCAATGAATGACTCATTCTCTACTGTTTTCCCAGGAACTACAACAATAGCTAACATACTATTGGATATTGACATATATTTGATAAATGACTAAGTAAATGAACAAATGAATTAATTTGTTTTAACCTCCTCATTTTACAAATAAGACTCCAAAAAAGGAATTTGCCCTGGAATATTAGCAAACAAAACTAAAACCCATATTCTCTCGATTTTCCTCTGCTTCACATTGTGGTTTCCTCTGTTATGTTTTTAAGATTTGTAAATTTGAAGCCTGTATCAAGCAAGACATAAGGGAACTGAAGTACTGACTTACGGCAAAATGTCATAGCACAGAGTTTTCCTCATGTGCCTACTTACAGAAACCCCTGATATGTTTATTAAACATAAAGGTTCCCAGTATCTCGCAGCAGGCAAGACCAGGAAACGTTGGCCTAGCCAGGTTGCTTGAGAAGGAACAGAGAGCCCTTTGCTCTCCACAAAAATACCTAGTTCACATTGGGAAAAAAAAATGGTGAGGAGGCCCCAGTCTGTTCAGTTGTGCTGCAATAATACAGGATGCTTTGCTTATTGCTGCTGAATCAAAGGACACTGGTGAGAGTAGTGAGGGAGGTGATTCTGAGGGCAAGAAAACACCTGAGAGAGGCAGCACTGGCCTTTGAATCATTAATTAAATTTGTAGAAAGGCAGCTAACCAAGAGGTCCTGCAGCTGCGCAGGTTTCACTCCACCTTTTTTATGAGACAGAAACAAATGACCTAAAGGCAGACCGATGTAGAGTTCTTATTTTTCCAGAAACGAAGTTTTAGCACCACTGCTAAAATCAGTACTCGGCCATTTCTATGTTCTATATCATTCACATGGGTATGTTTAGCTTAGCCACCACTGACCAGGAAATGTTAAAAGGGAAATATTTGCTGAATGAATGAAAAGAATTTCCTCTTTAATCACTAGCACAAGTATATGACACTTTATCTTGATAGTCCCTTTCTAAAATCAATAGCATTTCCTTCCAGAGACATATGTACTATAAACTACATTATTATGGATATTAAAAGAGAAAATGAAGGAAAAGTCAATGATGAAATTTAGCAAACGTACATACTAAAAGCCTTAAGAAAAATGAAACCTGATGAGAAAAAACTTGAGCATTACGATGGCAGTCTAGTTGCTGTTATCAGTGACAAGGCAGGCATGTGGATGTGCTTAAGAGGGATTCTTTTTCTTTTTCTTTTGCAGGTTTAATGAAATAAACACATTTAATCTTGAAAAAAAATCCATGAACATTGTAGATAATTGCTGCAATGCAAATTTCACTAGGATAAAGTCAATGTCTGCTTTACCTACTCTATATCCATCCCCAGGGCCTTCCTGGCATATGGTAGCTCTCAAACATTGTATGGATGGATAGATGAGTTGGATGGATAGGTGAATGGATAGATGCATAAGTGGATGGATAGATGGGTAAATAGGTGGATGAATAATCATGGATATTTGAAGCCTGTCTTAGCTTTGGCAGCTAAGCTATAAGGAAATATCTTCCACACCTGTCTCCTCTTCTGGTGGTTTTCTGGCAATCTTTGGCCTTCCTCGACTTGTAGATGTATCACTCCAATCTCTACCATAATGTTCAAATGACATTCTGTATGTGTGTGTATGTGTGTGTGTGTGTATGTGTGTGTGTGTGTGTGTGTATACATTTCTAATTCTTACAACACCAGTCATATTGGATTAGGGCCCCCTTCGATGACCTCATATTTGCTTGAATAACTCTATGAAGACCCTATCTGAGTCATGGGGGATTAGGATTTCCACATATGAATTTTGGGAAGGGGAGTCAAAATTTAACCCATAACAACCAGTAATGAAAATGAGTGGTGCCATCTAGGATGCAAATTATCTGCAACAAAGTAAAACTAAATTATTGTTTAAGTTCCTCATTAAAGGGAAGAGGATATCCCAGTAACAAAGGGATAGTGAGTAAAAATTAGTGCAAACTACCCATTGTTACTTAGCATTTATAAAACGTCATTGATATCTTCTTAATTGCTCTATTCTATTTTAGTGAGGATATTTACTTCTTGTTTAAACACACTGTTGTCCCAAAGATCACTGGTTCAATTCCCAACCAGTGCACACATAACTAGGTTGCCAGCCAGGTCTGTAGCTGGTGGCAAGTGAAAGGCAACCATACACTGATGTCTCTCTCCCTCTCTGCCTCTCTCCCTTCCCCTCTCTCTAAAAATAATAAATAAGATATTTTTATAAATAAATAAACACACAGTTGTAGTGTAAAAATATTTATAAGAGAGCATATAAGAGTTACAACATCAGTACTCTCTTATTCTCTTTTACATTTCATGGTCAAATTCCTCCAACACTGTGTTTTTAAAGAACCTGGCCACCATGGTTGGAAAATAAATAACATATATAGTATTACATACCTTTTGAAAAGATGTCAATCTAAAAGAAATTTGAAAAAATAATGTCCTCAGAAATTTTGCTTACCCAAATAGCTCATTTCCTGACAATGATGAATAACTGAGATTATGCTATTTAGAGAAGTGGTTTAGCTGGATATATACAAGTGATAAAATTCAGCTCATTTTATGTGAGAGCAAGTATCTTTATTATGAAGGAAAACAGATATTAAAAAAATATATCCAACAAAAACTTTGAAAGCCTAGCTATGTTGTATAAGTCACATCCATTGGGAGTCTGAAAAACTTCGAGAGGAAAAGATCAAATTCACTGTTATAGTAACAATCATGGTATTTGGCATTTTTTTGCTCTATGAAAGAGGCATCAAATATATCCTCTGAGTATACTAGACTCAAAAAAAGGGGGAAATTAAGAGGGCTAAATGTTAATTCCTGCACTCAGAAAGTTCATGGAAAATATGTTTATGATCACACAGAGATGGATTTTAACTGGGAAAATAAACTTAGGAGAGCAATGGGGAGAAATACAGCACACTGTAATACATGAACAACAAATTAATGTTTTTAAAGAAATAGAAAATAAAACTGATTTCATTGCCTGAAAATTATTATTCTTGAAGAAGAAGAAATTTTTTTAATCAAAAAGACTTTGGTATAAAATCAAGGATCCATGTGTATTTAAATTAATAATGGAGTTCTACAAAATAAGCTGATAAAGGAATATGCTAAAGATAGTACATTTCTTAAATATCAGCAATATTCAATTAGAAATGTGCAATTTTTAAATCACATTCACAATTGCATCAAAATATATAAAATATCTAAGAATAAATTCACTATATGTATAAATAAGAAATATATCTATATGAAGAAAAATACTAAATATTTTTGAGCAAATAATACATGGAAAAGCATAACCAAATCTTGAGACAGTTCAATACTGTATAACTTATTTTCTTAATCTACAACATTAAGACTTTTCCATGGAAAACTTCAATAAGATTTTTTGACAAAACAAATCTAAAGTTTATCTGGAAGAATAATGTGCTGGTATAACCAAGAACATTTTTAGAAAGAAAATTGCACAACAGTTGCCCTAGCAGGTATTAAATGTATTTTTATAAAGGTATTATAAAACTATGATAATTACATAAGTTCAATGAACTACAAGAGCACACTATGATACCATTTAATATATGACTGCCAAAAAATTAAAAAATAAGCTCCTAAAAATGTATAAACTTGGACTGCAGTTTAAAAGAGTAAAGAAAGCATTGACAAACTAATAAAAGAAAATTTTATCAGAGTCCTTGTATTTTATCAGAGTATTCTAGGGGTCCCTGTGGAAGTTAAGTGGGGAAAGAAGTGAGTGCATTTAAGTTTGCATGTCATAAAAAGCACTTGACAACAGCATGATGGATTAGAGGGTGAAAGACAGGTAGCAGGAACACCAGCTTGATGGTTATTATAATAGTCCAAGCAAGAAGGCTGATGGGCCAGAGTGGCAGTGGAGGTAGACAGAGGGGAAAAAGGAACCAAGAGTTATTTAGGACATAAAATTTTCTTGGCGGTCAATGACACATGAGAGTATGAGCAAAAGTCCAAGATGATTCACAGGTATTAAGTTTTAAGCAATTAGATAATAAGAAGTAAAGAAGGATGGATTTAGAAGGAGAAACAGGGATTCAATTGCTAGGTAATTATATTTAAGAAAGAATCTGCAATTTTACATATTTTATATACTTGATATATTTATTTTATACCTTCAGTTCACCACATAATTTTATTTGTATAGGGATTCTGTTGCTCTTTTTTAAAGATTGAAAACTTCTGAATTTGAATGAGTCTTTGCATAGCTATGCCAATTCCCATTTTTAAAAGACAGAAATTGGTGTTTATACAATTACATGATTTTCATTCTTATACGTAATCAGTGTCAAAAATTTGAGCTCTAAAACTTGAACTCCCCGTCTGTGTTCAGATCACTAGGCCACATGTGGTAGGACATCATAAACACTGAACTTTTCACTTGCTAAGAACCTTAAAGTTCTCCTAGTCCAACTCTTTGGCTGTTCAAGAGTCTGAGTCCTAGATGTTTGTTCTAGTTTGCACATCAAATGCTAGAATTAGATTAGAATACAATAGAATAAACCCTTATCAAACATGGGACCCACTGCCTCATCCTGCCTTACCACTGGATGATAAATCAGGCAGTAGGATTAATGGCATTTACATTCTGAATAAATTGCATTTCTTCTTACCAAAATAGATTAAGTGAGTTATTTTATTTAATCCTCACAACTCCATGAATTATAAATAAGATTCCTGCTGTGCAGATGAAGCAATTCAAGTATATAGAAAAAATAACTTGCTCAGTCACCTAAGTAAGTTTTAAACTTGAACTCAGAGCTTAGAACTACAAGCTCTTAAGCCCTGGCTGGTGGCACAGTGGATAAGGCACTGGCCTTTGAACCCAAAGGTCGCTGGTTCAATTCCCAGCCAGGGCACACGTAACCAGGTTGCAAGCCAGGTCTCCAGCCAGGTCCATAGCTGGAGGCAGGTGAAAGGCAACCATACATTGATATCTCCCTCCCTCTCTGCCTCTCTCCTTTCCCCTCTCTCTAAAATAATAAATAAAGTCTAAAAAAAAAGAACTACAAGTTCTTTACAAGAGAAATGACAGTAAAAACCACTGCTAATTTCACATAGGCCTGTTGCAAGATAGTGAAAAATAAAATATACAAACTTTGTATATCCTATTAAAATCATAATTTTAAAAACTGCTTACTAATCCATTTTACCTTGACATCATAGATTACCTTTAATACTACCCTTATCCTGATATATTTGACCTTTATTTACAGAAAATGAAACACAGCTGTAAGGATTGATTTTAGATCTCTTTATTCAAAGTAAAAGATGAGCCAAAATCAAATTTCAGTCCATCTAATATTTATGCATGCAAAGACAGTCTAGCAAGTGTCAACATTGAGTGTATATTAGCATTATGGAAGATCAGCAGGTATAGGGTGAAGAAGTCATCATCAATAAGAAAATCTCATATAACCATAAACACAGTTTCAGAGTTTTAAAAATATTGTTTTAAAAATATTCACAGCCCCTCATGTAGACTTTAGTTATTTTTAGAGGTGTTCCTTAAGTTCATTTTTCTAAAGTCTATAAAATTATCAGTGCCAGATTCCGGAGAACTTTCTTTCTGATCAAAAATTGAAATAATTGGCCAATGTGGTAAAAAGAAAAATGGATATAAACCAAGAGCCCTGGATTCTTGTTCTAGACAACATGGCAGAGTGGTTAAGGGCAAAACTTAGCTAGCTCTCTGCATTCCAAATCTGACTCTACCGTTTGCTGTCTGGGTGACAGGGGTCTTGTTGCCCAAATTTATAATGCCTCAGTTTACTCATCTGTTAAATAGAAATTATAATAATTACACATACCTCACAGCATTATCATCAGGATTAAAGTAATACTGATGAAGCACACAAAAAGTGTCTGTAACCAGGTAAATGTTGGATTCATTTTTATCAATGAAACAGAATTTAGTCACTTAACTTGTCTGATCCTTAATTAACGTCTCTATAATATGAAGTGATTGCACAACTTCTAAACTCTGCTTGAGTCACCTCTTTGGAGGACAATTAAAACAAGAAACTACATAATATAATAAGACAGGTAAAGCAGAAGGAAAAATAAGAGTAGTCATTGGAAATTAAACCTTGGGAGACAACTGGTAGGCTCATGGTGCCTTGACATTTGGACTTTATAAAGTTTGACCTTGGTCAAATCCTAGCTTCTCCTGAACCTGTGTGATGACTGATAGATTACTTAGCCTCTCTGAGCCTCAAAAATCCCTGCATTTACTATGACTTAATAGCAATGTCTACCTCACAAATGATTGGTAATGAGATTATGCATAAAAAGTATAAGGTTGAACACAGAATAAGACTGTAATAACCAGTGTTCTGCTGGTGATAAGAAGGATGATGATCATAATGTCTATAAGAAAATTTAGCAGTTTCATAACTAACTCTCCTATCAATTCACAAATTCATTATAAACTAGAAAAATTATATTAAATGTGTGGTGTGATGCTTAGCTCAATGTAATTGCTACTTTTTCTTGTCAGGCTTATCATGTTTACATTATAAAAACAAAACATGAAAGTAAAAACATCATTTACTATCACAACTTATTTATTTCATTTTAAAGTGTTTTATTTAACTTTTCATAACTTTAAAGTTTACACATGGAATTTTTTAAATAACCAACTATTAGATAACTTAGTTTTCAATATCAGGGAAACAGAGCATTATTAATAATTCAAACATTGATGTGTGATTGTAAAGCAATAGAAATCTGTCCTTCAGATGGAAAGATGTTTTTGTTGATGTTATTATAGAGGGACCAGCACAGCTTAAATAACAGAATTACTAATAACTGTACAGGCTGAATAAATTTTAGTAGATCCCCAAACATTTTAAACTAGATTCAAGGCTTTCCATAAAAAAAAACAAATCCATATCAAACTCATAAGAACATATTTGGAAGCAAAACATGCTAAGTATTAATTTTATCTGTTTTTTTAATCCTTGTAAAATTTATAATGTTTTCTGTTTGTATTTTACTGCAATACTCTTTAAATAAAATATGGTAAATGTTATTGAAAAATTAAATAATGTACAAAAGAAGATAAAAATCATCCAAAAACCTGCCAGTTAGAAATAATCCCTGTTAATACTTTGAAAAATATTATGTTTGACCTCTCTTCAAACATATATATGCATATGAATTATATACATATGGTGTTAGATTAATTATATCATGCCAAATGCTATTCCATAATATGTTTTTCTTTCAACAATATGTTGTGGTCATCCTTTTTATCTAGGTTCATGTGACTCTATATTATTAGTTTTATTGCCATAATTGTATTCACATTAGCAAAATTTACTCAGTCTATCAATGATAAAAACATAAAACATTCTTTTGTAATTATTTTGTGGAATATGATTACCTTCTCTCTCTACTAATCCTTCTAGCCAAATAAAATATTTTTTAAATATTTTCAAAAAATGCAATCCCATTATAAGCAATGTAAACAATTAACATGTTCTATATTATCACATATATATTTTTATTTACAACTATATATATAAAGAAATATATAGGCCATAGAATAATAAAGCTATAAAATTGTAGAGACAAAACCAAAACTTGAATAAATGGAAAAATAAACTTGTGTTAGATATAAAGCTTCAATTCAGTGTTATAATAAAGCTAGGCTTTTCTAAATGAATCCATAAATTCAGAGTAATCCCATTTAAAGTCCAAGAGAATTTTTTTGATGGTTCTAAATGTAATCTAAATAATAATGTGTGTAAGAATATTGAGAATATTCAGGGCAATTTTTAAAAAGGAGAATCAGGAGGAGAAGAACAAGAACAAGGAGGAAGACGGTACAGTAAAAGATGGAGTGTATTATATGGCTATCGTGATTAAAACAACGTGGTACTGGCATGGGAATATGAAATGAAATCAATGAAACAGAATACACATTCCAGGAAGTACACAGTGATCTATCATATAATAAAGATGTCATCTGAAATCAAATGTGAACTATTCAATAAATAATACTAGGGTAAATTATCATTGTTTGCAAAAAATTAAAGGTAAGTAACCACCTCAGTCTTTACACTGTAATGAATTCCAGATAAATAAAACATTTAAATTTCTAGAATAAGCCTATAAGTTAGGAGAAGAAAACTATGATGAGCTGTAATATAATTTTTAAACAAGAGACATCTTTAAACATGTCACAACAAATGGAAATCATAAAGGGAATAAATGGATCTGTTTGGCTATATGAAATTTATAGTTTCTGTATGAGTTTTTAAAAGACACAACTTAACCTAATGTTGAAAGCTAAACCACAACCTGGTATCATTTTATATCTCTTTTTTTTTTTTTCATTTGAAAGAAGACTTTTAACGTAATATTATTTCCTAAAAAGTTGTTTCATAAGACATCAGAAATCCCAAAACAGGCTGACTCCCAGTCCCCACATCAACTATAAAACACTGCTTGTCTCCCTCAGTTCTTCCAAATAAGTACCCAAATAAACTGGTGTTT
The DNA here is from genome assembly GCA_004026585.1 of Noctilio leporinus. Taxonomy (NCBI): domain Eukaryota; kingdom Metazoa; phylum Chordata; class Mammalia; order Chiroptera; family Noctilionidae; genus Noctilio; species Noctilio leporinus. The sequence goes on from PVIW01000151.1 coordinate 293,335, forward strand.
AACAATGAATTTTTGTTTTAACAATTACATCACCATGTAAACCTATTCTATTTGAAGGTATTCAAGGATAATATCAGTTTATCATGCCAATAAATTTCACATTTGTCTCTCACAATTTAAAAAGGCATCTCTCAGTCTCTGAAGAAACATTGGAAAAGGGTTTCTTTCCTTCTACCTGAGATAAGCTTCCTTCAAGTACAAGGGTGCCTGTGCAGTCATCTCTAACTGATGTACAATTTCTACATAAAACACTTTGTGAATTGTCTCCATTCTAATGTCGGATGCACAATAGAATCATTGTATTTTAGCCTGAAAGTTTTTCTTTGTATATTTGCCACTCTGTTATTCCCAGAAAGGCAGTATGGGCAATAACTTAGATGAGTATCTGTCTCTGTGCATTGAGGATTAAATATATAAATGAGTTAATACATACAAATCATTTAAAACAGTTTCTAGGGGAGAGCAGGGTAAGGTGGGGGTAATGAAATGAATGTAATACAACAACAATAAAATTACATTTAAAGTAAATAAATAAATAAAAATAAATAAAACAGTATCTTAGCACACTGTAAGTGGTCAATAAATGTAAGTTTTTAACATCATTATTAATAATGGTCATTTAAGTTTACAGTCGGTCAGAAACAACTTTGAGACAGGAAACTATTGTCTATGCGTCCTATTGCATAAACAGAACATATCTGATATTGGAACTGAAATCAAGAAAGAGATAGTGGCATTGAGCTGCAGGTTCTAGGTGATGATTAATGGTAACTAACAATGTCATGACAAGGATGGTCAGGGAAGAACAAAGTGGAAAAGGGGGAGTGGGAGGCCAAGGGGCAAGGTGGTCCATTGCTAGACTTAGCAAAATGCATTTAAATTGTTCTCTCACACAAGTCATTGCCAGTCATGACAGAGGGACAACCCAAGGAAGAGCACAGGGACATTTGGGTTGCAGGGACTGTGTGGCAGGCAGTGTCACACTAACAGCCTGGTAATTAGTCAGTCAGACAGCTTGAACTTGCAGAGAAACTGAAAAAGGTTCTAATTAAAGGAAAGTTTGTGCAAATAAAATAGAAGTTGGTGACCTGGGCAGGTGATCCAAGGCAAGAACTGTGTTGGGCTCTCTGAAGGGACTCTGGGCTGGACCACAACTGAGACCAATCCCTTGGCCATGCCAGGGATGCTTGTTTTTAAAAGCAGAGGGACAGCACCTGGCCAGATGGCTCAGTCAGTTGACTGGAGCACCGTCCCATGCACCAAAAGTATGCAAGTTTGATTTTGGGTCAGGGCACTTACCTAGGTTGCAGGTTTGATCCACACTCAGGGCCCATCCTGGAGGGAATTGATTGAAGTTTCTCTCTCATATCAATGCCCCCACCCTTCTCTCTCTCTTTCTCTGTGGTTTACTGGTCCTTAGGCAACCTCGTGGTACCCTGCTCCCAGGAGGTCACCGTACTGAGGCTGAACTTAGGGTGGATCAGCACAGCACAAGAATTGTACACCTGAAACCTATATAATTTTATTAACCAATGTCACCCAATGAATTCAATTTTAAAATATTAACAAATTAACTAATATATATTTTAAAAAGTAGAAAGACTGTGAAGTGGTATCTGAAGCCACAGTATTTCTTTCAGAGTGTGTTGTACATTTAGTAAAACACATGTGCTATTTGTCAGAACAAAATGTCAGCCACTTTGAACAAATTAACAAACCCTATGATCTTTTCCAAAAATTCTTGAGTTAAAGGACACATAAAGATCAAACCTTTAGTCCCCAGAATGGACAAAACCAAAATAAGGACATATTTTCAAATAGTAGTTTGTTAACAAACTTATTACAGCCTGGGTATACTACACAGTAGATACGGATCCCTTAAGAGTGTAAGAGACCTGAAAATTCCCAAAGACTTAACACATTTGTCTGTTTGGGGTCATACAACATTTGCTTCAAACTAAGCTTCTATACCCCAGAAAGAGGACGTTTCCAGCCACAGTATTTAATTAGTACCTAATTAAGAGCATCGGCGGGATAAGTGATGCAGGTTCTGGCCCCAATGTCTGTACCTGGATGTGGGCAAACAGTGTCTAGTGAGTCTTGGCCGTCTGACAGATCTCAGCTGCCGCTGGCATTGCAGAACCCAGGAAAGGTGCTGACGCTCCTTGGCAGGCGTACACGAGAACACATTCAAAGCAAATGGAGAAGGGCGATCGCGCCAAGTAAACTACTGAAAAGAAAACATGGGAGTCTGAGTATAGCAACATTCTCCCAGGGATACACTTCATGTGGAGCCTAAGTCATTACTGCAGTCACCTGGAAGAGGTCATCAACATCTGCCATACTTAACAGAGGACCCAGCTATTTCAAGGGTATCTTCAAGAATATGGTTCACCCAGGTAGAACCTGGGTGAACTGCCAAAAGCCAAATATTCATTCTGATGTAAAATCCTTGATGAACATCAATTACAAAACTGACTTGCCTCTGGGGAGCAACCTATTTTATGCCAAGCCACTGGGGAAATCACATCACCAAATAGCTGGAAATATCTGGGATTATTCATCTTTTTTTTTTTTTTTTTTTTTTTACCACTAAGCAACTCTTTCAAAAAGGAAAACTGGGTGACTGAGCTTCTTGTGCTTTGTTACACACTAACCAGTTATGTGACCTTAGACTAGCCATTTCTGGACTACAGTTTCTTCACCTATAAAATGAGGGGATTAGCTCGAGGGCTCTCTATGAGCTCTTCAGTTCTAAAATGATATGATTTGGTGCGGCGCATTTATATAGCATATTCCTTCTACAGATTTCACAATCTCTCAAGAGACTCTCATTAGTATTCTCAATATTGCTGTGAGGCAGGCAGGTGGCAAGGTTTATTATCCCCATTTTTAAAGAAAGAGACAATGAGACAGTTTGCTGACACAGCACTCTTGACCAAGTAGAGACTAGAAGTAAGGTGTCCTGATACTAATCAAGAACTCTGTTAAACCACTTTGCTACTAAACTAAATGGAAGGTCTGTGATGAATAAAATATTCTGTGTTCATGGTGGGGTAGGGGAATGTAGTTTGATCATCTTGCAGAGATATAATGGTTTAAAACAATGACTTCCAAAGTATAGCCTATACAATATTCCAGGTGGTATTCTCAGTTCTCATGGACATATCCATATGCATATTTTCTCTCTTCTGATACAAATATCAGAGTCTGACTCCACTGAAATAGGAGAATGTTGAATAGTGAGTATTGAAAAAGGGAAAAGATTGGTAGGGTAGAAATAATTAAATTTGCAATTTTCAGAGAATAAACTATATAATCTATATTAATGTAGGAAATTATATCTAAATTCAATTATACACATCAGTGAAGTAAGATTATCATCCAAGGAATAATCTAAACAGCATTCAAGAGTATATGTTTATTAAGAACTATAAAGGGTCTAAGATTTGACCCTTTTTGCAAACTAACAAGTTAGCCTACAATAGTTTCATGGGTGCTGGCAGAAGACACAATACTCCTAGCAGCAGCCACAGTATCATTATTTTTTCGTTGGTTTTCTGGATCGCAGTTCCCACAGGGTGATGCAAAGAGACATTATCTGCACCTGCAGTAGGTTGCATTAAAGGAAACAAACCTGAGCTTAGAGATCTCGAATGGTTTATTGCAATGGACAGTAAGCATCTTTTCTCCAGAGGGAGACACTGTCTTCAAAAGTTGTTCACTATATAATTACTCCTGAAAAGGCAGTCCAGAGCAGCAGTTAGAACGTTTGCCTGCAAAACATGTAGAAACACATGAGACTCATGGAGAGAATCTCCCAGCTGAGTTATCTGAATTTATCTAATAACTTAGAGAATTGTTTCCCAACTGCATTTTTTTTTTTTTTTTGAATATCTGTATATCTGGTGTTCTGAAAACTCTTAAGTGCTCAAAGCCAATCATGTAACAAGGTTAATGAAGAACGGGACATTTTCTCCAGCCTAAATCCCTACCGAATGTTCTGTTTTAGCACCATCTTGGTAGTTCAACTAATTCAAAGCAGAAAAATAACTTCTTTGGTTCACATTTTCCTGCCTCTCTCCCTTACACTTATTAAAATGGGCTAAAGTCCTTCCATGAGTCAGAAAATACATGAAATCCACCCTGAAAGTCATAAAATTCCACATGAACATAAAATTGGAAATTCAAAATTCCTTGTCTTATTCTCAGGTACCCTGCAAAATTCATAAATCTACTTTCTTATTTCACAATTACTTGAAACTTCCTTTGTTTCTCTTTAGCTCTGAATTTCAAAATGTAGTTAAACACCAATTATGGCCAAATATTTAGAAAACAAGTCACTGGTTATCCCATCAAGGGCGCAGGCTGACCATTTAACAATTGCACTTGAGTGAAACTGTGCTCAATGTTCCCACAAAGTTCCTAGCAGCACTTGAGAGGTTGCATATGTAGTAGGTGAGCATGTATGCTCTAGACTTGCTATCCACTAGCTATAGGATCTAGGTTTGATTATTAAAGTTCTCTGTGTTGCAGCTTCCCATTTGTAGGATGAAGGTGGCAATACCTACCTCTTGGGGTTTGAGGAAGGTCAGGTAAATTCATGTATATAAAAGACTTAAAACACTGCTGGGCACATAGCCTTTGTTGGTTTGCTGATGAATGAACCTTCCTAATTAATGTGTGGACCATCTTACCAAATGCCAATGTTAACAGCATTATTACTAAAATACTGATATAATGGAAATATGTAGATAATGAATAAGCACATCATTTACAACCTACATATTATTTCTAGTTTGTACTTTAAAAACAGGGTGGGAAGCAAAGAAATGTTAATCTATTTACACATTAAAAAGCAAACTATTGCAAATTTTTTGCCGCATTAGATATATTGCATTGATTGTTAAGCACTTTCTGTTATGCTCAAGATTTAACATCAAGCTCTATTTCTCTCTTAAAGTATTATGTATGAAATTATGACTGATGAACTATGACCTTCCCCTCTGAATAGATAAAGTTTGTTTTCATGTAAAAATAAATTGTTATTTTAAGTGGAAATGTAAAGATCTTAAAAGTGGTACAATGAAGTTCCAACTCCATACAAACAAATATGAACAAGAAGAGGTAAAGAAATGGCAATGACATTTTTAACATGACATTTTAGACTATTTCAAGGGACCACAAGAATAAAATAAGTACAACTTGTGTGCAATTGTCTTTGAAGTTCTAATCTCAGTTCATGCCACTAAATCATCAAGGAAGACTATTTTTAACTTGTTATGTAAAAGCTTTAGAAAAAAATCAAGGAGCTCTCTCTGAATAAGGAATGTCAAACAGAAAGAGGTTTTTGTATATTCTTAGTGTGCAAGGTGATCTATGTAGGGATCAGAGAGCGTTAACTTAGCCCAAAACGTTCCCAAAGAGCATGAAAGCATGTGCAGAATTGGAGTGTTTTCCTAAATATCTTTTCCAAGTAAGTGGAATATTTGTGTGTGGCTCAACCACAATACTGATTTTACCAATTAACAAAATATCATCCCTGGAAACTTGATGTAAACTTGATCATGAAGACCCTCTGAGACGAACATTGACATCCCCGTAATTCCAGAGAAGAGCTTCAACACCAGGTGGAGGAAGGACTCTTCCCCACTCCGAAAGCCCAGTCGGTTCACCCCTCATAAACATGTCATTTTCTTCCCTCCATTCCCCTCCCCTCTTCTCTTTCTTCCCTTTTCCTCTGGTCATCTCTAGTCTATCTCTTTATCAAAAATTAAAATTTCCATGGTGTCTTCCTTCACCTGAAATAAATGATAATATGTATAATATGCAATGCTTTCTCATGTAGTAAATTTTGTCAGATGATAAGGCAACATTTTAATTGTGAACACGCCTTACTTTGCGTCACTGTGACAACCCCAGAGCCATCGTCTCACATCCAGGACAGTAAGTTTGCTCTTTTCATACACTGTCCACCTTTCTTCAATCCCGTCTTGAATTTTTTTTTTTTTTTTTTGAAAACGAGAAACATAAACGGTGCCATCTCTGCAGTTGAGGATAAAAAGGAAAGATCCAAATTCTCTCACACTTTAATGTGGGTGAGCCATGATCTACTTGTTAAAATTCTTGGATTGCTAATAAAAGTCATAATATACCAAATGGTGGTAATTTGGATGAAACAAGCATATCAATCATTGAGGAATAGGCTCATGGCTCTTTATCTGGGCAGAATCATTAAGTAGAATTTATGATATATAATGTATACTATTAAGAAGCTTTCATTAAACTTGCCTGCCAAACTCATTCTATATAGAGGGCCGTTTCGAGAAGCAAGATGTATGCAAGAGCGCCACCTACAGTAAAACTTCCACATTTATTTTGCTGTGCTAAAAACCCATCAAGTTACCCGGTTTTGAAGCGGAAAATTTAGAGAAAAAAATACCTATCAAGAAAATGAGATTTTTGGTTTAATTTATACGGTCAAGCCACCATAAAAATAATTTTAAAAACTACATCCGAATGAAAATATAAATATGCCAAAGCAACTCTTTCTAATTAAGGGAAAAAATTACTCTGATTTTGCAGATAATTTAAACCATAGTTGTAGCTTTTGTTCGAATCTAAATTAATAATAATTCAAACAACATCATGGCACTTTTTGCTATTCTTTAAACATTCTTCTATTTTGCTTTTTGTTAACTGTATTTTTAGCAACCTGCTTTTTTGAAACCTGAAAACAATAGTCGTTTAAAATATCCATAAATCAACTTCTTTCTGATATTTAATTTTTTAGAAAGCACGTTACCCAAACACTTCAGCATCAATATAAGATAAATGAAGAATGCTAAGGAAATGGTGACTAGTACTACTGTTAGGAAATGTCCTTTAGGACTTGATAGCCACAGAAATTTAGTCTTAAATACTTGTATCTTTGACCTAGAAGCTAATTATGAGGGAGTTGAGCCAAAAAGTGAGATGAATAAAAGAAATTTCACTGGTATTACAGAGATAGTTGCCAGAAACAGCTTACAAATCATGAATCTATGCAGAGATGAAAAGTTGAGTCTAAGTTATTATTCGACTGGGTCCTTAAATCAGTTGAAGAGCAAAAAAAAAAAAGAAAAAAGAAAAAGAAATTACAGAGGACCTTTAATTTTCAACTATAAAAAGTCGACATGGTGGCTTGTTCAACAAGGTTTTACTGCAGGCAGTTAAGAGAACCTTTTGCTTTTTTCATTTCTAAACAGTATGCTTTAAAAAAAATTAAAAATTTACAATCAATTATTGTTGCAGATCACAGAGGAAGCTGCTCAGCTCTCTGACCCAGAGTGGGTTAGCAGGAAACAAACCAGGAGAGGAGGATGCCCCGAAGGTACCGCTCATTATCTCAGACGTGGGTCCTTTGGCTTTTCATGGGCCCATTGTTCATTTTGGGGAGGCTGGGTTTTAAGCAGATGCAGCGCTCATCAAGCAAGGTGCCAAACAGGGAGCACTACAAACTGACGTCCTGTGTTTGCAGAGGCCAGCAGCTGGGACAGTAGCCGTGTGCCCACAGTGCCCTGCGACGGTGCTTCATCTCGGCCCTGGGAGGCCGGCTTCTCAGGATGAGAGGATAATTCACTCGCTATAGCCCATTCAATCTTCAGCCTCTCGGCTGACGCTGCCAACAGAAGTGCCAATTAATGCCAATTACAATGGTGACTTTTCTGATATGGGCACCTACTCTTATAGGCCATCAAACAGCCATCATATATTAATGACTGTCAGTCATTACCAATATGGGCGAAGTTTGAACTAGTGACCTAGAGGAGAACGGCTCTTTATCCTACTTCCAGCTCCCTGGACCGTCCAATTCCCCTCCCCCTTTCCTGGCCAATGTGCTTAATTATAGTTTTGTACCTGAATAATGAATGTGCTACATTTTGACAGTGACAATTGCTGAAACTGTGACAGGAGAAGTGCAGCTACTGTCTGCCATTTAGCAATCCCTGTCACAGCCTTCAGGCCAGTAAGGTCCAGCTCAAATCTTTGGGGCACTACTATTTCCCTTGTCATTCAATCGGCTGGGTTTTTTTTATTATTTGTCTTTACTGCCCCTTAGAAATAAGAACATTTCTATGCAGATAAATGTGTCATGGACTTCTATGCAGATGCTGTCATTAGGCCTTTCTTATCTGCTCATTATTTCCTATAGTCTTATGAGACAGAAACTCCCCATACAATTAAATATGCTGCAAATTAATCTGGAAATGCACCTTTTGGGCTCCAAAAGGGAAAGTATGTTCAACACAACAAACATTCTAAATGATAGAAAAGTGTTGCATTCCTTTTGGGAAACACACCTCCTACCCTTTCTTTCCTTGACTATCATTGAAGCCCAATTTGGGGTGAGACCCCTAAACAGCTACTAGCTGTCTAACTGGAGAGCTATCCTGTTTCTAAAGACCCTGAGACTCACCCTTCTTAACTCTCAAAATGCACTCAGCTAGCAGGAGTCAGGAATATTTGCTTCAAGTTTGGGTTACTCTTAGATTTGGTAGGGAGGGGCACTTTAGGAAAGAGAAACAGTTACTAAAACTTTTCAAGGAGTCTGAATAAAAGCCCAGCAATTGCCCCAAATTCCTCACACAGCAAAAGAACAAAAGAAGCAGCCAAAGGGTGTGATAGAATGTAGCAGGCTTCCAACTCCTTACTCTTCCTCCTCTGAAAGTGGCACCAAAAGACAACTTGTAAAAAATATTATGAAATTTCACTGAATTCCTTTATACCCACAATATGTTTCCTAAAAAACATGATGATTTCTTGTAAGTGTTTCATTCCAACATATCGATATGGAGATCAAGATTAATTTGCCCCATGCACCTCCTGAGGTGGTGGCAAAATTAAGGTTAAAACTCACACCCAAGGTTTTTTCCACTCCTTTTTGAGGCCATTTATGCTTACAACCCTGGCCACCTCCTCCCCGTGCTCCTATACGCAGTGCCAGGCAGTGGGCACCCATTCCAGGGTGTCTAGAATCAGCACCATTTTGCAGATAAAGAAAGGGAAGTTGTAGCTAAGGTAAGCAAACTGCCAAGACACCACAGCTTGGAAGGGGGCAGAACCAAGCTTGGAACCCAAATACTGTGGGCTCCAAGGAACATGGCTGTTCAGCTGTATCACATAACATTAGTCCTGTGGAAATTTATTCAAGAAGTGGATTGGGGTGCTTTGGGCCAATTGAATTTGCTGTGCAAAATCTTTGGGCAATATTGGAAGTTTTGAGATTTCAAGTTGCTCCAGGTTACCTTAGTGTAAGCCAGGACAGGCAGCATCCAATGCTGAATGAAAGTGGCAGAATACACTCTGCTTTCCGTTCTTGTTCAGTGATGCTGATCCCATAGAGAAAAGACATTGGGAGGTAAGAAATGCTGGATGTGTTTTCCCTTCAATGCTCCAAGAATGTGAATCCTGAACGATATCATCCAATAAGACTTGACGTAAAACACAATGATTTTATTACTGTTATTAGTGACCATTCACTGAAATCTACTGAGAGTTGTAGATATATTATATGCAATTTAATCCTCACAATGGGTATTATTATCCAAGTTAATGGATGACTAAACTGAGGCTCAATGAAGTTCCGTAAGTTGGATAAATGTACCAAACTCAAGCTCGGGTCTGAACACAGGACTTTCAAATGCTAAAGCCTGAAGCTCTATCTCATGCACCTGTCCCCCGTCAGATCTTTGGTCCACTAGCTTTCTGTGTTTATCTGTTTGGGGAGGGGTGGGGGGGAGACCCAGGAAAGTATTTCTAACTAAGCTAATCTAAACAAACTAAGACTGCCCAAGCTTCAAGGAAATAATGGGTGGAAAAGCACGTAGGAAAATACTTTGTTTAATATCAACCTCAGGGAGAAAATATTCTAAGATGACCCTCTACCTTGGTAGCATATTTTACATGACACTTTTCCAACTTTGAGAGAAGACTGGGGAAAAACTAAGACCAGTGAACACAGAAACAGACTGCAGCAGTCTAGTAAAAATAATAAAGGCAATCTCTCCTAGCTCCACTCTGCCTTTCAAAACAGAAACTACGTGAGCTTCCTTGCAATATGAAGAAAATGTCTCACAAACACAAATCACTGGTTTTGGGGGAACTTACGTGGGGCCATTCCTCCAACCATGCTGGACAGGCGCAGGCACAATATTTCTTTTACATGAAATATATGAAGACTCAAGAAGCCCTCCAAGTGTTATGTAAAAATATGTGAAATATAAATAATCCTGAGGATTAATTTTTCCTTAAAACTCAAATTCTAACCCCTGATGTGACAAAGCTTCAAACGGCTGCAACACCATAGCCATAGGAGGCCATTCTGGGCCAAGCATGAGGAAATTAGCCTGGGTGATAGAACCAAGTTTAAGGTCACAGTAAGAAAACAGCCAGGATCCAGGTATAATAAATATCACAGGGGTTGAAATGCAAAGTCATGAAAGATTAAAGGAAATAATAAAGTGTTTGTGACTTCAGGAAATCTGACTTTGAGGAAATGTGTCACACCCTGAGGAATTCAGAAACAGAAAATCCACCACTGAAAAGTAGGCATTATTTGTTGGTACAGCTGAAACCAAATAGCCTCTGGGTCCATGGAAGACTTCCAGGGGATGGGACGTCAAGAATTTCTGACAAGTGGTCAGAAACAACCGAGGAGATCTTTTAAAAGGACAAAAGTTTTCAGTATTCCATTCTTGAGGCCAGACAGAAAAATAAACATGTAAAACAAGGAAAAAGCAATATGGGAATTAAAAAAGGGGTGGGGTGGGGGACATAATGAGAAAATGGAAACACTAAGAGTGAAGAAAAAAAAGGGGGGGGGGGATAAGGCACTAAACAAACAAGTTAGAATTTAAGACAAAGATTAAAAGGTAAAGACTGAGCTGTGGGCATGAGTATTCTCCCTGTTCCCACTCACAAGATCTAGCCATTCCTCATCATCATTTAGGAAACCCCGTCAGACTTCCAAATCCCGGCTGACAGCCTGTGTCTCCTTTACTACATTTGTCCTTCTAAATGTAATTTTCCTTTTCTTTCTCTAGCCACATTTGGAATGCCACGATTTCAACATTTCAACAGTTTGGATACAAGATGTTGTTTTGTGTAAAGAAGGGAAAAGATTGACAAATCAAAACCAAACAGGGAAGAATTATAAATATTTTGCTTCACTATTGCAACATTCTCCATATGCCTCAAATAAAACATTTTCAATCAAGCTCCGCTTCTGCAGAAAGCTTACCAACAAAGTAGGTCTTTATTAGTGTGTAACATGTGCAAATGTAATTACATTTTTTAAAAAGAAACAATTGAAATATGATGTTTATAGCAAGGAACTAGATTTTTTTTTTTCATTTTGCAAATGAAATCTGAAACTGCAGAAGCTATTGACAGACTGATGGCTGTGTCGGTTGCCAGACGAGGGAAGTCAGTATGAAGGTCACTAATTTCATTCTGTTTTATTTCAGCAGGACCTTGAAACAAAGAACACAGACTTAAGTACAAGGTGAGGAGGGATGGGTGATTAAATTAGTGCTTTACTATCAGTTCTGTGTGATTTTTAAAAATAGGAAGATGGTATTTAATCAGAATGTATCCTCTAAATTTTATCGTAACAGTAAAAATGACTGAGAAGAGGGTAAGGAAATAATATATGTAGTAGCATGACAGATTTTAATTTTTCCAATGTTCCTTTCTATATCCCAAAGTTGTTATAATTTGAAGCAAATCAGTTAATGTTTTTTTTTTTTTTTTTTTAAGTGGATTGTCTGGGGGGGTGGGTGGAGGTTCTTCTTTGGGAAGTTTCTGGATTTTCTCCACTTATTAACAGTCTCTAATGTGAAACTCAGATAGTCTTTTGTTTTGTCAACTTCATTTTCTGCAATAATTAACAATGAAATCATGCCACTCAAATTATTCTTTTAATAAATTTAACTTTGTAGAGAAGGGGGATGGTATCATGCTTGATGTAGCGGCTAACAATACTTGTTTTATTTTTGTCTCTTGTTAAAGAAATAACTCCAAGTAAACTCACACATGGCCTAAAAAGTGTGGTATGAATGAAATTACTATGCACAGTAGAATGAAAATTTGAAGTTTTCTTAAAATCTAAATACAAAACCTCAGATATATACTTCTTTTCAAAAAAAATGATTTTTTAAACTGTAAATTTATTTTGAAATATACATTTTGCTAGCTACATACACATGCGCATACACACACAAACACACAGGACTAAGGAGATACACCTAGTAAATGGCATAGAGGAAATTATTTTTTTTAAATGATTAGCAAAAAGCAAAATTTCTAAAATGTTTCATCAGATAGGCACAAATTCAACAAATAAATCAACAAATGAGGCAAAAATATCAAATAGGGCTCTCAAAGCCCCAAAAGGTGACATGGGTTTTCTGTGCTGGAGTCAAACACCAGATCTGAGCTGTGCAGGATACCCCACCCCCAGAGGTATGAAGGCCACACGCAACCTTTTCGAGACAGTATAACCAAGTCAGGCTCTTGAAATGTAGTCTACTGAGTGTCCCTCTGCCCCGGATAGGAAAGAGTGCATGTTTCTGTTTGATTGCAGAAACTTCTCCACTAAGCAACTCCTTTCAAAACTTCCAGTTAGAAGACAGCATGACTGGTACTACGACCAGTAATATTTGTGTCCCCGCAATATTCACATGTTGCAAACCCTAACCCCCAATGTGATGGTATTTGGAGAAGAGGCCTTTGGAAGATAATTGGGTCATGAGAGTGGAGCCCTCAGGATGGGATTCGTGCCCTTGTAAGAAGAGACAGAGGCCTTCTTCTTGTTCTCTTTCTGCCATGTGAGGACACAGCGAGACAGCGTCTGTGTGCAAGCCAGGAAGAGAGGCATCACCAGAAGCAGATCATGTTGGCCCCCTGATCACAGACTTCCAGCCTTTAGATCTGTGAGAAATGATCATTGGTTAGTTAAGCCATCCAGTGCACAGTATTCTTGTTTCAGCAGCCCTGACAAAGGAACCTGATTTGATATACCAGTGATGGACTGATTTCTTCTGTATCTACCGTAACCCCTCCACCAACACTTTTTCAAACCCTAGTTGACACCCTCCTCTCAAAGTTGCCAGAACTGCAGGGTTTCTAGTATTCGTGAGCTGAAGGCTGAGAATCACAGTTTGCCCCCTCACCTCCCTAGACTCGAGGCTGGGCGTGCTCCAAGTTATACCAAGACAAGTCCATATGATGGCACCTTGCCACCATTCTTCTGAAACAACACTCCCTCCCACCTGTGTACCTCTCAGACTTGAGGGATCTTGGCAGAGCCCTTGCTACATAAGAAGGATGGGTAAGTTTCTGTAGTGTTAGTTTTTATGTTGATGCCAGTGAAATCTCACACATCCTTGCCAACCTCTTTGTCCCCTCTTATTTGGATTTACTGCAAGAAGCCAGAATCCTCACTAGCCCAGCCTTTTCATGTCCTGACATGGGGTTCATCACCTCAAAGTCAGTAGCAGGGAGAGCAGCTCTGCAAGCCCTTCATGGGCAAATTTCACCCTCTTACTTCTAGCTCTTACATTTTTCAGCTACAGTGTTTGCCAACCCACTTCAATAAGGACAAGACCTCCCCTGTGCTATTTGCGGAGTGCCTGCTCCCTGAGGTTTTCTCCACCGGACCCCTAAGCTTCCCTCACCCCTGAAGTACATTTCTGCATGATCCCCGCAGTGCCCAGCCACCAACTCCCCTGTTCATCTAACACAAGAAGGGAGACAGGCGCATGCTGCACATCTCATAGACTTCATAGCTTTAGGGTACGCAAAACAATTTTGCTTCTCATTTCCTCCCAACAGTTATCAGATTGCACATTTTTGCATAGGAATTTTCATCAGTTAATTATCCACAATGTTCTTAGTTACAAAAACGTCCTGACAGTGGGGGGAAAATATTCATTAAAATTTTTTGAAGAATTTGAGTCCTTAAAAGTTTATAACCTATTTGAAAACTTACATACACACAATAACAGAAACTGTGCTAGCAACTAGAATTTATAATCAGCATTGATCATGTCTGAAAAGATTTTATTTGTTGCACATTAACTTCACAAAATAATATTACAGTGGAACTGCTGCTTCATGAACTTCACATATGAGGCATTAGCTCATAGAGCTTGCTTTTCCAACTTAATGCTTAAATGTTTTAATTTTGATGAAAAATACTATTTAATGTAATATCTAGCCTAAAGTGTCCCTGAAGCTTCCATTGCAAACAATCATAATAAAGAATGTTCTTGTTTAATCTACAAAATAAGTACATTTGATTTTAATTACTTGGATAATGACCGAGCAAGTACATCAGGCACATCCCTTCCAAGAACTAATGAAAGACACAGAGGAGCAAACAATATTCCTGCGAACAGACCATCACATTCTGACTCTGAGGATGACTCCACTAATGAAAATCTGTCTTTGCAAATGACTCGTCTTCTGAAGACTGCTCTGAAGACATTGGAAATCAGAATGATGCATGGGAAAATGAAATTAATCAATATGAAGATGGGGAACAGCAGTCTATCACAGAAGGGCTGTTGGATAATAATGAAATTGAGGAAACAGTCAGTGGTAGAGAAACAAATGCAAGCACAGGAAATGTCAATGATAATAATGGATAAGTAATTCTTGAAATTCAGAGGAAGAGTTATCCCACAAAGACAAATCATCATCCAGAAAATTGACAAAGACATGCAAGCATAATTACTTTTAAGTTTACTCCAAATTTATCAAAACACTAATATGGTATTAAATGTAACAGAAAGTGGAGAAGGGGGGTCTGAAATATTTAGAACTTTACATCAATAGGAAAGCTACAAGTTTTCCTGTACCGTTTGACTGGAACAATGAAGCATAAGACGGTAGCCGTGAGAGATGACACTAGAAAGTTCTACTGGACTTCCAGGGGCCATTTGAAAATATCAGCATAAATATTCTTCTTCAACTGACCTTGCCTTGTTTTTAATCACACTGTTCCATGTCCACAGACCTTCCTTAGTCCATTTTGTCTGTCACAACAATATGACAGTTCTCAAGCTCTCTGTCTTCCACTGCTCTAAGTTCAGTCTTTAAAGTGTAGGTGTTTTAAGTCTCAATTTCTTTCTATTTATTCATTTATTAACTCATTTTTCCTCATAACTGCTGTTATTTGTTGTACTAATGGTGAATTCACACATCCATGGAATGACACCTGGAGGAATAGTAGCTCCCTGTGCATGTAAAGGCCAAATGCCTTCTGCTCCATTTTGAATGCTGTCTAGAAGATTCTTTGGTATTGTGCAAATAACCTATTCTCTGCACCATTAATATTCCTTTCTCTCACTACCAAACTCCCTGCTCCAAAAGAATTAGTTGAAACCAAGGCTGAGTTTATACCAATAAGGGTATTATTTAACTCTGTCAAGTCCTCTAAATATTACGTACACTGGCAAATAGTCATAGTTATTCATCTTTTGTTGATTTCACATAAACCTTAGGTTTGTCTTTATGTATTTGTTCTGAATGTTTTATATAAATTCAACATATTGCATTGAATGTTGTTTTTATCTTACAATTTGCAAGCAATATTTTTCTCAGGCTAGACCTTATTCAACCTAAATCTTGGCATTTAATAAGCATTATGTATTTCAAAATTAAGAAAATTACTTTGAATACTAATCCTGAACTTTACATACAAACAGGACATATACTTCCTAGAAATGTTTTGCACTGTCTCTATATAATTCAACAAATCAACAAATCAAAGAATACTGAACTATTTGAGGGAAAAATATTCTTGCTACTTGATTTCTTAGCATATAGTAGACACTTGATACATGAAATTAATAAATAATTAAGTAAATAAATTGATCCATATGTCATTTGTTCATATGCATATGTCATAGAAAAGAAGTACACTGAGATGGAAATGGAAAAGATTATAGGAAGCGGTGCAATAATGGATAAGCCACAGAGAGCTAGGGTTTGTTATTTCAACATAACCTAACTTATCCTGACTAACACACTAGGACAGCATCCAAGTCTCAGAAGGATATGCCCTGTAATGTTGTTGTCAAGCTTGTTCAGTGCTTTAATGCGTTTATCACCAGTCATATGGTACCCTGGATTCTTGGCAAACAAATTTTTTTTTTCAATATTTTCAATATTGAAAAATATTTTCAATATTTTTTTAAATACAGAAGCCCTCACTTAACTTATATAAAACCTTACATATTTTTTCAGATATACAAATTTACAAATATTGCCAGAATTCACACCATTGTAAGATGAGCCAAGGACCACTAACCTTAATACCATCACAATCCTTAAACTTCCCTCTAACCTTATTCCTCATAACTTCCATCATAAACACTATGCTCCAGGAAACTAAAAAGTGAATGTTTTCCTGCCTCTGCTTCTTAATTTACTCTATTTCCTTTGCCTAGAATTTGTTTTGCCCACCATCTTCTAATATCCAAATCTATTATACTACTATTTTCATAATTTTTTCCTTTGCTCCATATACATGCATATACACAATCACACACTTGTAATAAACACAAAGTAATCCTTCCCACAAGTGAAAAGAAAGGGAAAAGAACTAAATTTTATTGAACACCTTACCATGTACTTGGCACTGTGTGGTACTTTGTCCATAAATTCCCAAATCACTTTACCTGTTTCTCTCTTGTGATACTTACAACCTTATTGTGTTATATGATCATTTATCGGCTTTTGAGGACAAAATCATTGTCATTCACAGGGATCAGCCTGGAGCCTGGCATATAGTAGACTCTCAAATTATATATATAAAGATTTTATTATTTTTAGAGCGAGGGGAAGGGACAGAGGCAGAGAGGGAGAGAGACATCAATGTATGGTTGCCTTTCACCTACCTCCAGCCACGGACCTGGCTGGAGACCTGGCTTGCAATCTGGTTATGTGCCCTATCTGGGAATTGAACCAGCGACTTCTGGGTTTGCAGACTAGCGCCTTACCCACTGTGCTACCAGCCAGGGTCTCAAAAAATATTTTTTAATAAATGAATAGTTTCAAATATTTCCTAAATGCCTTCAACATCTATTATACTTAAAATAGCTGTGAGTGGAAAAGACTGTGATTAGAAATTAACAGTGTTTTTTGCCTCTACTATATGTACTATTTCTTGACTTACAAACATTCCAAAGCCAGACTTGCAAGGTCAATTTTAAACCCCGTCCTGTTCAAGAAGAAGCACAGGGAGCCAGGTCCTCTAAAGCGGCCCTCCTCATTGTGCAGACACTTAGGGGTTTTACTTGTTATACATATCTCATCAACATGATTACTTAACCATCATAAAGCTCGCTGGCCAATCAGAAGACATGGGTAAAATTGAGGGAAAAAGCCCAGAGAAACAGTAAAACAGCTTTAGACTTCACAGGACACTAATTAATCATTTTGGCTAGAAAGCCCTTCTCCCCATGGAGCTTAATGGCTTCCAAGTAATATTTGGAAAAGACATTTTACCAGATGGATCCAGCACCTACATTAAGACTCTACCACCCACACCCTTATGTATTCATTTATTTATCCATAAAATATTTGATAGTATATGGAGGTAACAGAGTCTGTACTAACAATGGACTGAAAAAAATATATCACAATTTACTTCCAATTTTCCATAGTTGAATCTAAACTAAAATGGAGATTCATAATTAACGTATTGTCAAAAACTTAACCTTTCAAATTTATTCTTTTTTGGCTTCTGAACCAGAGGAGCAGGAGAGCAATGACATATAAAGAATTACATTTAGAGAATTGAAATACCTGATGGACCTCAAATTCACATGGCAAAAAACAAGATCTGTGTAGTACATATTCCCTTTAGATATTATATTTAAATTGTAGGTGACATAACAAGTATTGCTATATTTGGAGCACCTACAAGACAGTTGTCATTATCCCATTGCCCAGATGAGGAAAGTACAGCTAAAAGAGATAAAGTCACCCAAAATTATTTGACATGTCATGGGCAGAGCCAGCATTCAGACTTAGGTCTTCTATATTCAAAACTCTGGCTCCTTCCAGAACCATACTTCATTATATGACAATGTTTTATCAAAGTTTCAAGAACTCAACCGTCAGACTATGATAAAAGAACTCAGGCCCAAAGTATTAGTTTTGATTCTACCAAAAATTAATAATGATCACCTTTACTTTGCAAGGCTTGATAGCAAAGGTTAAAATAAATGTTGATAAATTAAAACTATTAACACAAACTGGTAATAATCTAAATTGCAATTTAGTGACATTGCCATCTTACACTTTAATGAAATGAAAACTTGAATTGATTGTATAAGAAAAGAATCTCTTGTTTATTCTAATATTAATATTATGGCTGGTGATTTCACCAGCAGTCCTGATGAAAATATACCTGATATAACACCACAGGAACCTAATGATCATAATGAATCTACTCGTCGCTGAAGTACAAAAATAGAGACTCATAAATCTTTTTTTAATTACTAAAAGCAAACATGTAATCAGAACTAACAAATTATTATTATTTTATCATTGTTCGTATATTCTCTACTTTAAAATCATTATCTTATTTTCTGGGCAAAAAAGTCAAATACCTTTTAAATATTTGTACTTTATTTTAACCTTTACTGTCTTTATTTCACAGAAACCCTTGAAGACTGGACTTCAACAACTTTTGTTTAATTTCATTTTGAGGTGACTATTTAATCTTTGCTTTGTTTCTTCATAAAAAAAAAATCAGTAGTTAACTGATCAATAATGTTAGTATTCACCTCTTGATACATCATTTTGTTTACTTTTGGGACTTTACCATTTGATTGTAAGTAATTATTCAAACTCAAAGCATAAATAGATAGCCATGATTTTTTAAATCTTTCATCCCAAAATTGTCTAAAAATCACAAGATACATTTTACTGCTTATTTTATTACTTTAAGTTGGTTTTCTGTAAATAAAATTAAAAGTTTAATAAATTACCCAAAGAGTTCCATCATCTCTGAAGAAAACAAACTTTAAAAAGATAGAACAAAACTGTCAAAGATAGTTGCAATCATTTAGTTAACTGCATCCACTGTAAATTTTCCATTTTTATTAATGCATAGTCCAAATATGACCAATTTGCCATGAGCAGAAACTGGATCCAGGCATGCAAAGTTCAGATGAACAGGAGAAAGAGTTCATCAATTTCCTTTTCAATGAAAATCAGCTTTTTCATTATCTGATTATAATATTTACTCTCAAATGTTATATTCTTTTTAAAGAATTTAACATTTCTGAAATCTTAGAATGATAGTATTATGTTTATGATTACTACTTATATGATTAAAAAAAAAAAAAAAGCATTGCAATATGCAGAGAATCTTCCCTAATTTACTTCAACTTTGATCTGGAAGGATCTAGATTTCCTGAGTAGTGTTATAAAACAATAAAATGACAGTAGTCACAAGCATAGCTTTGGGGGAGTGGAAACATACCCTGACCAACATAAAATGACAGTTTAAAGTTTGAGTCCTGGTATCAAGCAAATAAACTTAAGTTTGAATTCCAGCGATGACAATTATTAGCTACATGACATAGATTAACTTCCTTAATCTCTTTGTACCTCAGCTTCCAGGTCTGTACAACAGGGATAGTAAGAGTAGCAACCTCAGAGGTGTGTTGTGAAGATTAAAGGAGTTACATGGAGAAGCTGGCACCTATGAACCACCCAATACAAATCAGTGATGGTATTGTTCTTGCTCCTAAACACGCAGCCTTGTGTGGACATACCGAGGGTTCCAATGAATTAAAGCCTGTGTATATTTCCCTCATCTTACTCAGCCTCACCTTAGTCCATCAGCTGAACTATTTCAATGTTCTTCTAACTGGTTCTCCAGACTCTAGTTTGCTTTAGCTCCAACCTATTCCACATTACCACTTACAAGCTCATAACCTCAGTTTTCACCCCTTAAAAGTGGATTATACATCTGGTCCCTCACAAAACTATTAGGAAGATGGAATAAGTCAATTGTGAGTTTTAAAAACATAAAACTGTGAATATTACTGTTAAAAGGCACTCTCATCCTAGCCAGGAGTGACATTTTAGTCAGCCAACATCCATCAATGCTTATTAGACATGTGCAAAATAGTATGCAAAGTGCTAGTGACAAAACATCAATGAAACATGGTCTCCGACCTTGAAAGGGCACAAAATCGATGTAGTGGAAACCCTTCAACACTTCTGCCCAGTTTTGGCACTGGCTTCCCTGGCCTGAGAGCGTTCTTATTCACAGGGTGGGTGTGTGCAGACGGACACCAATTATGTGACTCTGCCCCTGGAAATAGTGGATTGGACAGGGATAGACAACTGAAGTAAGAGCAAACCAGCCAGGTGCTTCTTTAGAAACTAGGAAACCAGGATTCAGAGATAGCCAATCAGTCTCTGCAGGGGCATAGAACTACATCTCATGTAAATCTTGGGTTACCCTGCATCTCATTGGCATCTAGGAGGCAAAGAAACTGGTCTATAGAAGAAGAATAATGAATCTGGCAAGAAAAACAAGATGCCTAGATTTCTGATGACATTTTTATTACTTATTTCAAGTCCCTACCTATGTGTGGATGCATTTCCAATTCTTGGTGTCCCTGACCCCCTTCTCCCTCTGTTCAAGTAGCCTTAAACAGCATTTCCCCCCCCCCCCCAGCACTAGCCACTGTGGTTTCCATCATTTCCAACTGAAAGAACATTTTAAATCTATAATATCCATATGATTACTACCAATATAAAGCAATCTTAGAGGCATATAGAGCAAGTTTTGGAGGCCCAGAGGTAGTAGCAAAGAACTGACTTTCAGATCATTTCATAGAGATGAAATATCTATTGCCACATCTTGTAGATGACCAGGACTTCCTGACACAGGAGCCTTCTGCCAGCACCTGTGCCCTGCTTATGTCCCCCTCTGGTGAAATGATTAGTTTCAAGCCCAGTCCTGGCCTGCCCTGTCACAGTCTATTTAACTGGCCCATGCCCACTTGAACTCTGACATGCAACACTGTCTTTTCAAAAGGTGAAGTAGGTCCTGTTTTTTAATTAGCTGCCCAAAATTGTACAGCCTTTAAGAGGTTTTAAATGGTATTATAATTCAAAATACTATGATTTTCCCACAATTTGGGGATGGTGCAAAGCTCCCTTGGCTGTGGGGACACAGATTGAGAGATTTTGCAGATCCCTGTTACCAACCCTTGCCCAGCCTCCTGGCCATGGTGTTGAAAGCCCTCCGTAATCTGGTTCCAGAGAGTCATTCCTATTTCTCTCCCCACATATCACCAACTCGGACTTTAAACACACCACCCATGTTCATGATTCTCACATTGTTCTCTAACAAATATGGTCTTCAGCCCATTTCTATTCTCTATCAAGCCTTCTCATTCTAGACACAGATAGACTTCATCACCCCAACTCTGCCTGAATCAGACATCCTTCTAAAATAGTAGCTAGTAGTTCTCATTCCACATCAGACTGTGCATGTTTGCCAAATTAGCATTTCTACAGAATAACAATTAAACACAGCTACACAGAAATGGTAAGAGCTAAGACAGGCATAAAGAGAAGGAAAAAAAAGAAAGATACGGTCAGAGGTGTACATAAAGACTGTACCAGCAGCAAACTACTTTTCTCACCCAGGTACCACAGCACTTGGAATCACTATTAGAAATCTATTTCTTTGTGTCTAGCATTGCTTAGTCTTCTATTACTGTGAAAATGTTCAAGTAACCCAGGTGTAAATTAATTTAGAATGCATTCCTCTGTGACAAGAGGCCACAAGAAGCAGGTATATAAGAAACGAGGTATAGGGAGAAAAAACATTCAGAGGCAAGGGACATCCAGATAGCAAAATATAAACCTGGCAGGCCTTAAAAACCATGCATTTAATTGATTAGAAAAGGAGCAACTGACATCACTATCACTGATACCACCAGGATTTCCTTTCATTCTCTCAAAGATTTTGCTGCAACCGAAGGCTAAAATGTTATTTCCATTGATTTTTAATACATGACAACTTACATTTCCTTCTGCCATCTTGCTGTTGCAATTGAGAAGGCACTGGATAGAGCATTAATAGATGAGGAAGTCCAATATACTTATTTTGTCAAAATGATTTGATAATGTAGTAGAAGTCAATTCAGATTTTGGTTGGTTGGTACAAGAAATGTTAAATGCTCATCATTTAGTTCCCATTGGTATAAATTGCCTAATGTTCTTTTACATGGTAGCAACATGAAAAATAGTGAAGACTGCAAGATCAAGGGCAGAAAGTAGCTCATGCTCATTTTTGTGTTGTCATTAAACCTAGAATGGAATATCAGTCACATTGTGTAACCTGCCTATGGATTTCTCCATCTGTAAAATTAAGATAATTGCTTCTCCTCAAATGTAGAAATTGGGAAATAACTATTACAGTGTATTAAACATAGGAATTGATCAATTTTATGATAAACAAGATAAAAAATATATCCTTCATCACAAAATGACCTCATGATGAAAATTATTTTATAAACGAACATGTTTAATCATTTTTAGTTTCCTAAACATTTGAGAAGGCATATCAAAACAGTTTTAAAAGCAAACACATGGCCCTGGCTCGGGGCACAGTGGATAGGCACCAGCCTGCAAACCCAAAGGTTGCTGGTTCGATTCCCAGCAAGAGCATACAATCAGGTTGCAAGCCAGGTCTCCAGCCCGGTTTGTAGCTGCAGGCAGGTGAAAGGCAACCATACGTTGATGTTTCTCTCCCTAATTGCCTCTCTCCCTTCTCCCTTTTTTGAAAATATTAAAATCTTAAAAAAAAAAAAAAAAAAGGCAAACACACTTCACACCTCAGCTATTTTTAAAAGGTTATTTTCACTTGACCCTTTTGGGTGGAATCTACACTGCAATCTGTGGTTTTAACTTGCAATTAAGTCTAGCACTAGTAAATACTTTTTATTAATGTAAAGCAATGGTCTCATTACAACAACCGTAATGATATCAGGAAATAAAACAAAAACTGTCCTTGCATGACCTCATTGAATTCATGTTGCTATTTTAACAGGTGAGGAAGGAAAGTGGGAGTTAGAGAGTTTAACCAATTGGCCAGTCACTCATTCAGTGGGGCAGCAAGACTCAAAGGTATAATATCTTCATCTTCACCACCATGCTATGGCATTGCTGGGCTGCCTTTGCATTCCAGGTTACTAGGGAATACACAGCTTGCTTCAGTCTGAATGTTTGTGCCCACCTAAACTCATACATTGAAATCTTAATGCTTGATGTGATGGTATTAGTCAATGGGGCCTCTGAGGGGTTCCATGAGACCAGAGTCCTCGTCAGTGGGATTAGGGCCTTATGGAAGAGGGTCCAGAGAGATCCCTTGTCCATTTCACCATGTGATGACACCAAAAGAAGGTGCCAGCTATGAACCAGAAGAAGGACCTTGCCAAGATGTGACCATGCTGGCACCTTAATCTTGGACTTCCAAACTCCAGTGACAAATAAAATTCTGTTGTTTATAGAACACCCAGTCTGTATTTCTCTAGTACAGAAACATAAACAGACTAGATATCCCAGCCAGCCTACTCAGAGCAAGTTCTAAGAAGCAGTCACCCAGGTTCATTGCCACATATCTACAGCAGCCTGCCTTGCACACCTGTGGGGTATCAAATCACATGAGCCCTGTAGTTCTTCGTCTTCAGGCACCATTCTTTTCAGGAATCTAAAAGGATACTGATTGTTGGCTGTGTGGAAATGGAACTTGGACAAGATTATAGTCATGAATATCAAGCAGAATTCTATGTGAAATACACTTTAAAGTGAAAATATGCACATATTAACCATCTGCATGGAATTACAGCCTGCTTGTCTTTTACCGTGTTGGCTATTATAATTGACCAGCTATGTTACAGCAGTATTTAAATACTATAACATTCTAAGAATAATCCTATTTTCCTATTAGGTCCCTCTAACTTTTAGTTTCCTCCAACACAAACCATGTCGGTTAACAACTATACTCTTAACATAATTCTAAAACATTGAACTGTATGCTAAATAAGCAAAATATTTTAAGATAATGTCCTGAGGGAATAGTATTTCATATTATAACTCAATATGCCCTGAGGTAATTATTCAGATATCAATATGCAAAAGAGCAGTATGTTGTAGGGCCCTATACATCTTTTTATTTTCCTTCTTTGTAGCAAGCAATAAATTTCAAGGTGCAAAGAAAAAAATGTTCCAGGCAAAGTTTGCAGTTGATTTTCTTAACAAGATTGTTTGCAGAGAGAGAGGAATTTCACTTGGTCCCTTTCTAATTATTCATGTAAATTAAATTCTACAAGTGAAGAAAAATTCATAAAAGTCATACTTACTCATCTGAGAGGAAGACATGGCATATGAATGGAGCCCATAACCTCGGAAGGTGAAATGTGGAAAATATCACAAGCAACTCCCACATTAGGTTAAGTGAACCAAAAAAAAAAAAAAAAAAAGGGAGAGTCTTGGTGTGAAGGAGACTTCAAGGATAGCCTCCATAATCGCCTCTTAATAGTCTCAAATCTCTGACGCAGGAAACAAATCAAGAATTCAGAGAACATGGAATTATTAATCACTCACATTTGATATGAAATGTAAGCACTAGTAGACACATTTTAAATTTTAAAAACCTTTTTAAATATAACATTTTAAAAAGCACAGAGTGTGATTTACATTTTTAAGACATTAGTATGTGGCACATGCTAGGAAAAGTTAATTGTGTATTCTTCACATTTTTCTGAAATTCACACTCTTTTTTCCTCTTAAACTTAGTTAATATATGTTGAAATAAAATTGAACAATAAATGACTACAGGCTTGTATGCTAACGTTCAATAGTCAAGGTGAACTCAAATCATTCAGCAAATATTTATTGAATGCTTTTTGTGGGCAAGGCATTGTGCTAAACAACACAATAGCATGTCTCACTTTAGATATAAACAGTTTAATCAATTCTTTCACAAAAGGCTTAATCATTAAAGAGAAAGTATGTCCACCATCACTGGCATGTCTTAGTTTCAATCTCCCCAGAATAAAGTTAAAAACAGTCAAGAAAGAGCTGGTGACTCAGTTGAATATGGAGAATGAAGATGGAGCAAACAAAGATGAAGCTGTTTTCAGAGAAACCCTGGTTCTTCTCAATGACCAATGCAGGTCAGTGAGCCTATTAGCAAGCACACAAAAGTTACTAATGAATAGGAGAGCACAAACAAGGGTTGCCCAAGGCTGGGGTGGCAAGCTTGCCCTAGTGTGGCCAGAGGCCAGGAGCCAGGGCCTGGGGCCAGATGCTGCTGGGCTCCCTCCAAAGGCTCCAAGAGAGCAAGTCCTTTGTTCTGAGGACTTACGTAGTTGGCAGGATGGTGGTGAAGTTACGTATTGATTGATGGGGAAAGGTGGTGCTAGCTTTCCAGGACCAGGGCACAGATACCCAAAGGTCTTAATGGGCTTCTTTCTTTAGGCTCTTATGGCTCCTTTTCTACCTTTCTGGTCTTGGGATATGAATAGTTTCAAAGGCTTTACTTCCCAGACAGTGGAAAGGACACATACAATTCCATTCTAACACAGTGTTTCTTGTGATCCTGAAACACCTGGCAGAATTAGACTAGGCGCAGGACTGCTAGGTTAGCAGGTGAGACATGCCTCCCTCTGCTGCTCATTCTTCTGTAACAAAGCAAAGCTAAGAAATGACACAATGACAGAAATTGGGAGAGATTTGTTGAGATCAGGATGACAATTTGAGTAGCATAAATTTTGAGCTGAAGGTAAGAGAAAGCTCCCCAACAGCATATATATTGGAGGCAGCTGAAGATATCTGACTAGAACTTGAAAGTCTAAAAAACTCTCTTAAAACATACAGTGAGCAAGGAAGCACCAGTAATGGAACCACCTGACCCTTAATTATCGTCAGTCACATCTAGTAAAGATAAAAAATAAAAGAGGCAAAAGAGGACAAAAAGTAATTGTTGAGTAGATTATGATCATCTGTAGGGTCAAAGCTGACAGATGAAATTGAGCTAGGAAAAATTGCTGATGCACAAACAAATAGCAAATGGTTACCAAGAAGGCCAGCAACTAAGAGAGGACTACTGAATCTGACAGGGACAGCACTAGTGGCTTTAATAAAAGACTATCCAAAAAGGTAAACAAATGACCAATGACCATATGAAAAGGTGCTCATCTGTGTGATTATTAGGAAAATGCAAATCAAAACCACAATAAGTGGTTCACACCCATTACGATGGCTATTATCAAGAAAAAAAAGAGAGAGAGGGAGGGAGGGAGGAAGAAAAGAAAGAAAATAAGGAAAAGAAAGAATTGGAGAAAATGTGGAGAAACCATACCCTTGTGCATTGATGGTGGGAATGTAAAATAGTGCAGTTCAGAAGCTCCTCAAAAAGTTAAACGCATAATTCTTATATGTCTCTGCAATTCCACTACCAGGTATATATCCAAAAAAATTGAAATTAAGGATTTGAACAAGTATTTATACACCAAAATTTATAGCAACACTATTAAAAATAGCCAGAAGGCAAAAACAACACAAATATCCTTGAACAGATGAATCAATAAACTGTGGTCTATACATGCAATGGGATATTAGTCAGCCTTAGAAAGAAATAAAATTCTGATGCATGCTACAACATAAATGAACACTAAACGTATACTAATTGATATATGTCAAACACATCTGTCCTTTTGGATAAATATTTTATGATTCCACTACATGTAATACTTAGAACAAGCAAATTTTTAGAGGCAATAAATAGAAGTTGTCAAGAGCTGGGGTAGGGGTGGAGAATAAAGAATGTTTAATGGGCACAGAGTTCTGTTTGGAATGATGAAAAAGTTCTGGCTATAGATGATGTTAATGGTTGCCCAACATAGTGAATATATTTAATGTTATTAAGTACACAGAATTACATACCTTCAAATGTTTAAAATGGTAAATTTATTATATATGTTTGTATTTATATAAAGATATATATATTTCACAACATTCAAAAAAACTGAGGTGCCTTGGCCAAGTGACTCAGTTGGTTGGAGCATTGTCCCATACACCAAAAGGTTGTGTGTTCAAAATTAACTTTTCTTTGCATCCCATATTTATGTTATTCCTTCTGATTTTAGTGGTAGACACTGCCTTCTAAAAATTCTTGTACTTACAACAAGTGCGGGTGAGGTTGTGGAGAAAGGGGAACACTTCTGCACTGTTTGCAGTTTAGGGCAGCATTGAATTTCCTAAAAAAACTGAAAATGGATCTATCTTTTGACTCAGCTATCACGCACCTGGGAATATATCTGAAGGAACCTAAATTAGAACTAATTAGAAAGAACATGTGCACCCCTATGTTCATTGCAGCATCGACAAGATATGAAAGTAGCCCACATGTCCATCAGCAGATGAGTAGATCAAACAGCTATGGAACATTTGTATAATGGAATACTATTCAGCCGTAAAAAAAAAAAAGAGAGAGAAGAAAATTTCACTTTTTGTAACAGTAGGGATGGACGTGGGAAACATTATGCTAAGTGAAATAAGCCAGTCAGAGAAAGACATATACCATTTGATTTAACTCACATATGGAATCTAGTAAAGAAACTGAACTAATAAGGAAAATGGGAACAGACTCATAAATGGAGAGCCAAATGACAGTTAATGGAAAAGGGGTTAGGGAGTAGAGAGATTGAACAAAAGGGAAAAAAGATCCAGGGACATGGACAACAGTGTGGCCATTGCTGGGGGTTGCAGTGTAAAGGGACTAAATGATAATGGAAAAATTACAATAAAGAATAAATCAAAAATTTAAAAATTAAAATTCTTATATTCATTGATTAACTTGTTCCTGAATAATTATTATTTATGCACTCACACAGCTATCATTTCTTGAGCATCTATTATATGTCAAGTACTGTACTTGGTACATGATTGATAAGAGGAAACTGGATGGGAAGTGGAGAGAATAGAAACTAAAAGAAAAGAAAAAATCTCAGTCATTTTTCCCCCCTTAAGAAACACCTAATCTAGTGGGAAATACAGGTATACATAACTATTTATAATATAATGTGAGATAAGCTGTAATGTAGATAATGCAGTGAGAAAATAATTAATCATCTCTCTAAGTAAAGCATCCTGCTAAATCTCAGAGGCTGCCTGGGTGTAAAAGAATATGTCCCTGCCTTCTAATAGCTTATAATTCAGTAATAAAATTAAATATATACAAAAATAACTAAACCCTGAAATGGTAATTATAAGCATCATTAAATTAATACAGAAATATAAGTTCTACGATTACCCTCACATCTGGCTAGGACTGATAATAACACTGCCCTTTATGAAATATTTTCCAAGACTCAGGGTACCTTGCAGAAGTCTTTGTATACATAATCTTCAAACTTATGGGTTGAAAATTAGAGCAGACAGATCATAATATGTCCCCCAAGTCCCTGACATCTGGTACTCACATTCTTATATGATTCTCTTCCCCTTGAGTGTGAACACAGTATGTGAAGAACAGAAGACTATGAATAGTGTGTGTGTGTGTGTAATAGAAATGTAGATACAGAAAGACAGATATAGATAGATAGATAGATAGACAGATAGACAGCTATAGATGCATGAAAAATAAACAGTGAATTCTAGGAAAATGGAAGAGAAAGATATAAATAGTTTTAATGAACATTATGGTTGACTCTTCAACATCCTTGCTGTCCCAAATGAGTAGTCTAGACCACCTAGACTAATGAATTCCCCCTGAGAACTAATATTAGTCCCCAGGATACACATTTCCCATCTTGGCCTAATCATATTAAAGGGGAAAATTTATATTCCTGCATAGGGTGGGGTTTCTAAACATGTCCAAAGCAACATGTACCAACATTTACCATTAAAAGCCATCTTGCAACCATGAATGAAGCCAACATGAAAATACAGCCAACTCAAGCAAGTGGTAGAAAATAAGAGCTCAAAAGAAAGCAAAGTCTGACATGCTCTGACATGCTCTGTCTAGATTTCACTCTCCTCTGGCCTTTTTATTACTTAAAATGAGGTATTTTCTTGGTATATAAAAACTATTCCTGAAGACAAAATCTTCCTGACCAATACAATTACATAATTAAGAAAATTCCCATGTTGCAGGCAAGGCAAATATGAGAAAAGGCAATAGACTTTGCCAGATGGAAAGATTATATTCTAGTCTTTAATTATTTACCCCGTCCTGCATTAACCTAGAAGATGATGATAGATTCTTGTTCTGTGGCATGTGTCTTGCCCACACCTCCTGTGACAAGAGTATACGTATATCCTCCTCAGATGTGAGCGGACAATAGAATATGAGTATATGGAGCTTCTGTATTACCTGAGCAAAGGCTTTAAATGGGATCACCTGTTTCTACGGGTTGTCTTATCATTTTCATCTGCCACGTTCCAAATTGGGGCTGTCCCTTCACCTGGGTTCTAACAAGTAGAGTGACAAGTAGAAGATTCCAAGAGATTTCAGAAAAGAGAGTCACAGAAGCAGCAGCCAGCCCTTCATTAAAACTGTATCGTATGGGGGAAAAGTCATTATTCTAAGTGATTAATACTTTTGAGTTACGTTATTATGGCAGCAAGGCTGGCTACTGCATGCATAAAAATCTTTAAGAAAGCAGTTATTCTAGATGGGTTATGCCAGCAAAAAAAAAAAAAAATGTCCAAGGGATTAAGAAATGAAAGGAGGGCAGTTTCCCACTACCCTAATGATGAGAAAATCCAGGCTAATATATAAAATTCATAACTTTGAAGGGTCCATCAGAGAGTCACAGGGCAACCAAATAAACTAAATTCCTACAATTGACAAGGCTCCTCTCCCATGAGAGATGCGACACACGATTTGTTCCACATTTCGCAGAGCACAGAAGGAAGGGAGGATGACTACAGATGTGGGTAAGAAGTGGATGGGAGAGAATAGGAGAGGTGGAAACAATGAGCTCACCCAGTTAACAGTAATTGCAAAAAAATAAAAAATAAAGCAAACCTAAAATCAAGAAAGCAACTATAGAGAGCACCTACCTCACTGCTCAACCAAGTTCAGATTCCTGATCTAAACAAATTCTAGGCATGGTTCTTGAGAGAACTTTCAAAAGGGACTTCCCAGCCATTTAATCTTTGACTAATAGAGAGAATGGAAAAGAAAATGTTTCAAAGAACAGGGAAGAGGGAAGTAGGGGATGGAATGAGGTACAGTTACAAACAGGGAAACTAAATTCTGCAAATTCCAGGCCTATACTCTTGACAACAACTCTAGCTAAGAATCCACAGCAAGACTAAAAGGCGATTTGGAAGCCCCTAGACGACAATCAAGAGTAAGACACACCTCACTCACCTCATTTCTTTCTTGAATAAGAAATATTATTTGGTCAGTAAAATCAATTGACAGACATTTGAAATGTAATAAGGCGTCTGACAAAGTTTTTCATGAAATTCATTTACACAAGATGAAGGTATATAAACTAGAATTAGTGGAGAATGAGAATATCAAGAAATGAGAACTACAAAAATTTGAGAATGTGATCCCTGTTATGCAGAGATTCCAGGGAAATAACATTGCGTGGAGAAGGCTACTCAATTATTTAAGAAATTAGCCTAATCACTATTAGAATAAGCTTTATAATAATAAATTATAAGTTAATGATTTACTCAGTGCTTACTACATGCCAAGTATGGTGATAAGCAATTTTCATAAATCAAGTTTTTCAGTCTTCACCACAAATCTTTTTAGGTAGATATTATTTTCTCCTTTTACAAACAGGGAAACTAAGGCTCAAAAAGGTTAAGTAAACTGGCCAAAGTAAAAAGCTAGCAGGTGAAAGAATAGGGATTGAAACCTGGTTCTGAGTCCAAGGGCTGTGCTCTTAAATACTATGTTGTACTTGGGATAATGCTGGGCTTTTATTCAAAATACAACAGAGCAGCCCCAGGCAATGTGGAGAAACCAAGGCGACCTGATCTGAATAGGGAAGAGCCTAGATCTGAATAGGGAAGGCAGCAGTAGAAAGCCAGAGCTGCATATGGAGCGGAAGAAACTATGAAAGGAATGCTAGAAGCAAGGGAACATGAGACTAGTTGGAGGAACCTGTGGTTGCAGAGATGGAGAGAGAACAGGGTGCCATGAATTGTGGTTAATGAAGCAGACTAGAATGATGGTGTGATCTAATTTTCTTCTAATAAAGTGACTAGAAACTGCACCTCCATGCACTGTTGTGCCCAATCCCGTTGGCACCTACACTATTGCTGATGGGAAATAAATAAGCTGGTTGATAAGATTCTTGGAGTGCTTGTGTAATATATTTCTACAATGATCTATTTTAATTACTCTTAATTTAATTACTCTTAATAATGTTATAACTAAATATTTCTTCTTCCTCACAAATAGCAAATTCTCTTCATTGATCTAACAAAGAAAAACATTATATGTGGTTTAACATTTAAAAAATGTGTATCCCATTAATCTTATTTCTTTTATCTATACCAATACCACATTTAAATAATAACTATTTATTTCTATAAACTTTAGAACAGTAAAAAGATACTGCAGTTACATGTTGTCCAGCATCGCAGTAAACTAAGCATAATAATTGTTCGAAACTTAATGTATAGTAATATCTGGAATTTGGGAAAGCAATTAAAGTTTATAAGACTAAGTAAGACAAGGTTCAAAAGAAACAGAATTTGTAAAGTTCCTGTGATAAATACACACAGATATTAATATAGCTTAATAATATAAAGGTAGAGCCATAAATTGGGATTTAATATCATACAGCTTAGATGCATTCTAATGTGACAGACTTCACAAATTTTGAGTTCAAACAATGCAAAGGAAAGGCTGTTTTTATCTAAACCTATGAAAACAGTTGGTCACCTGCTGACTCCGAGAGTCTAAAGTTTTTTGTCATTCTCCTGCCTTAAACATAAAAATCATTGGCTTACACAGTGAATCATTATAAATCTCTCACAGTCTTTTAAACCAATCAGTCAAGCTTAGAATGAAGTGATTTGGAGAATCATACCTCTGAGGCTTTGGGGTCTCAGTGTGCAAGGGTAATAAATGTAAATGATTTTGTAACTTGTAGAAACATAGGTTAGTTCGTTCTTTACCTCCCAGGGAGCTACTGGGTTTGACTAAAGAGGTTTACCTTGATCCTAGGGGGAAAGAATAATAAATAAACAAACAAACAAACAAACAAATAAATAAATACAGTTAATCTGTTATGCATACAAAACCTACTACTATGTAGAAAACCACCACCCACCAATAAGAAACCTGGGTTCCCTAATAGCACACCCAGTGAGAAAGGAACCTTTTTAAAGCAACCTTCTCTAAGTGACCTCATTTCCCTATTTTCCCTGCTCCAAGCCAGAGAATCTTAATCACAACAAACAGGCAGTATTCACTGAATGTCACTTCCATTGTCAAAAAAAACAAATTCTTTTACAGCCTGACAAAATAAAATCCAAATTTGAAATGAAGTCTAAATTTGAAAATAAACCTATGTAGAATTTCTATGATTATTTTCTTAGTTTGAGATTTTGTTTCATAAAGACGGCAATCAAGTTTACAAAGAATAGTAACATTTTAAAATGAGAATATGTACATATACTCATAGTAAATTAAATCTTAATTATATGCAACAAAACTGTAAATGATATAAAGTGAGGTTCTGTACTTATAATTTCTTCTCACTAGAGGACTGTTAAAATCCCTTCACCCAAAATGGTTAATAAAACATGCCTGCTTTCATTCTGATGTGTCACCTTGTGTTGTTTTAGTTCTATTAATGGTCTTTGCGTCCAACATATTTTTGTCCCTTCAGTGTCATATGCAAGGTTTTGTCGTCATGGTGTCAGAACACTAATTATTTAGCCTTTGTTTCCTTTCTCAATGTTCAGGGTTTAAATAAACAAAGTCCTCAAACTGCCTTCACCTGATTCCTTCTGCTCCTCGCCTCTTCTCTGTGGAGCCTATCTGAGCCCTGGTGTCCCCATTTATGCCTTTTGCATTCTGCACCTTAATGTCATGCTGAGGCAAAGAAAGCACTTTTAATATCCTTTTAGCAGGATTCTTAATTAAAGCCCAAACTGAAAAAAAGGTCTGGCTACCCTACAATGGAGACAAATGCAGAGAGCATGAAATATTCTAATATAAAATATCTTCCTGCCCACACTCTTCTCAGGCCTACTGTAGTTACTTGAAGAGTATTTCTATTTTAACTATTTTGTGCCCAATATGATGATGTAAGCTAAACTTAACACATACTGAAGGCTAAAAATTATATGTTGATTTATTTAGGCCATGATTTCTACTTTAACACTCTGTTTTGAAGGACATTGTTTCCTTTTATAAGCGTGGTTTCTTGAAATTTTAGATTGTGATATTAACAGAAATTGTATCATCTGTGCACACCTAGGAGCCAAAGATAATTTTTATCCTTTCTTTACTGAAGGATTCTTTCTACACCCCTGCATTTACCTTGATTAATCCTCTTTTCTGTGCTGCATTTTCCACTCCATGCTTTATGTATTCAAATTTTTAATATCCAGCTAACATATCACTTTCTTCATGTAATCATGCATAATTATTCATTTTTGGTTATAATCTATTTTCTCCTATCTATACTATAGTAAACATATAATTAACACATAAGAAAGTTTTGCTTATTTATTTTGTATGTTAGTATTATCACCCCCAAAGACTGTATCTCTCTTATACTTGTGTATTTACCACAATATTGTGATGCCTCTAAGGATGATCAATAAAAAAAGACCAAAAAAAAAAGATGAACTGGTTGATTGATGGATTAAAACATCAAAAATGGACTGAACATTAAGAAGGAAGGGGGAGTGCATTATAAAATGTTAATAAAATTGAAATACTTAAGACATACATATTGAGTGGAGTTATGATCCAATTTTTAATAATTAGGATGCTAAAATGAAAGAACTCAAAACTTGGAAAGGTACATGTAACACAAATAGAAGTAAGTTCTTCTCAGAGAAGGCATTGAACTATGAAACCCTACACTAAGAAGTGGTACAAAATGAAAACAAATGAGGTTCATGAAGAGTTTAGATCACTTAAGTTATGCAAGAACCAGAAATAGCTAACATTTACGCAATTCTTATCACAAGCCAGACACTGCGTCAGGCAGACTATTATCTCATTTGATCCTCACAAAAAGGTAGATCTTTTATCATCCCTCTTTTATACTTGAGGAAATTGTCATACCAAAGAGGTTCAGGAACTTGTTCAAGGTAACCCAAAATGTACTGAATTGTCATTTTATCCAAAGGCACTAGGTTGCAGGCAGAAAACAGGAGTGGGAGCAGTGCAATGTGGGAAGTGACCTGGGGCCACCCAGGAAAGGGGATTCACTCAAGCTAGGGAGCAGGAGTGATTCCAAAGAAAGCTGATACCTTTTACAAGATGACAGTGTGTTAACCAGGCCAAAAAAAAAAAAAAGAGAAGAATGCTCTAAGAAAAGAATAGCTTAAACAAAGTCAAGGTGGTTCAAGAAGGTATAATATGGTCTGATAAATCCCAGCTGATGGGACTAGAACCCCCTGTAGCATTAAAAATTTTTTTTTTTTTAACTCAAGTATACCAGGATTTCAGAATGATGTGTACATGCATGTATATATGTGGATATAAAAGATTATTTCATCATGAAATAAAAGCTTTGGAAATTTTTTGCTCAGTGATGTTTATACTCATTTGGAAGTAAAGATAAATCAATAAGAGGGAAAAATGATATACGAAAATATATCCCAAGTGATTGAGAGAAAAAAATTCAAGAAAAGCTGTAAGAATGGGATATGATTAGAGTAGGAAGAGAATTTTTGGAGTGGTAGGCTCTGAATTAGCTGAAAGGGGCTATTTTAGACAGAGTATGAATAAAGTTTTAAAAAGAGACATACATGATTGAGGTGTATCAATATACTTCCCTCCAATTAATAAGTCTTTCTTGATTTGCTGTTTAAACTATAAGTGAACTTAACCTATTCAAGCACAGAATCTAATGTGTTACATAGTAAATCTTTATTTATGTGAAAGAGACAATACCACCCATATGAAAAGACTTTATTTCTTTGAAAATTTGTAATGGTTGCTTTAAGTGATTACAAATAGAATATAATTAATTAAAAACAAGCAGAAATTAATTGAAAATTCATTTTAAAACAACTTAGTAGAAGCAAAGAAATTTAAGGATAAGGTAAAACATTTTGAATAGTTTTACTAGTTTGACCTCAATATATATTTTTTAAATTTTTGTGTATTAGGAAAAAGTGCTTATTGGTATATGAATAGTTGTATGTTTCATTGCTTGTTGGAATCTATGCTTTGAAATAGATTTCTTAAATTACATGATTAATTTATATAAAATATTGCAATAATAGTAAAATAAATAACATCAGACACTGAAAGGTCTATCAACCCTGTTTTCCAAATATATATCTAGAAAAATGGGTTCAAATAAGATCTGACGAAAGGTTCTTGTTGAATATAAGCAAAAACATTGGCACTATGGTAACATAATTGGATGAGCTTATAAGAAGTTATGGAATACCTTTACTTAGAAATCGTCTCTCAAAATAATTTATTTTAGATTGAATAATTACTGTTCTGAAAATAAAAGACATGACCAAATGACTGTTCTAACATTCATCAGAGGTGATCCTAGTATTGTCTGTCTTCTTTGTGTGTGTGTGTGTGTGTGTGTGTAAATGGACCAGATGCAGCCTAGTATTTTCAATACCTGCATTTATATTATTATTAAAAGTTATATATGTACTAAATGTTCTACTTAAGTTTTCTTTCTATGAGTTGAGTTTTAAATCTCCTGGTCAAGTTTTGAAACATGATTATGTGCAATGATCCAATTACATCGTTTATGAGTTAATTTATTAACATTAATTATTGTTTATGTAAAGCTAGAAAATGGTATCTTGAAAAACAAGGTTAAATATAATATCACAGAACCAATATTTCAGCAGTAATACGAATCAGGTAATAAATAGCTCCCTTTGATCATTGTTTTTAAAGTCTCTTGAACCATGCTTTGATTAGTTCTATTTAATATTTAACATCTGGTTAGTCAATTTCAATCTGCAGGAAACACTGCTGGAAAAATTCTATGCTGACTAAATACATTTATAATACTACAAAGCTGACGTGTAATTGATTTTAGTTCTCGTAAAAGGATTATGTTAACTTTCCCTAATCTATATATTTGTATTATGTACAGTCTAGTAAATTTACACCAGAGATGCTAAATTTTTATTTCTCATCAATATTTTATGTAAAATTGATAGGATTATATTTTAGTCTAAGTACCACTTTCCAATTTTTCCTTTGAAAAGAAAATAACATACTAAAAAATATTACTATACAGCTCTGGCATTAATATAATACAAGCTGACTGGCTAGCTACAGTACTTCTTCTAGTCATTGAAAGGCAGAAGGTAGTGAAACCTTTTTATAGGCTGTTAAGCCCCAGAGAGAGTTTTAGATTTTTTTAAAGGATGTAGCTCTGAGTTTGTTCTTTGCTTTTTAAATGTTGTCTAATTTAGGAAATTGAGAATTTTCTCATCACTAAATAAAATGTGGCCATGTTTATAAAGATCTGTTAGAGTTAGTGTTTAGTTATTAGTCATTTAATATTATTTCCTATTATTTTATATTAAAATACAAAAGTATGCCAAATTTATAATCAATATCCATTTTCAAGAGGGCTAAGAATGTTATACAGAAACATTGGTTTTATCTCTATAACAGTCTCAACTGATAGAGAAGTTAATTTTTTTAGATAAGTAAAAAGTGATCATTTCTATTTAGTTTGAAATACCCAATATGTTGAAATTTGTAGATTCTCTTTTAATTTGGGGATCTGGGTTTTCCTTTGTGTTTAGGGGCTAGGATAGGAAGTATAGTCACAAGTGATATAAAAATTGTGAAGACAATGTCCAAATTTCAACTCTTTTGCTAATCCTCTATAACATATGTATGATGTTATACATATGATCTGCCATTATAATTGTAAT
This sequence comes from Noctilio leporinus, assembly GCA_004026585.1. NCBI lineage: Eukaryota > Metazoa > Chordata > Mammalia > Chiroptera > Noctilionidae > Noctilio > Noctilio leporinus. Next base: position 330,523 of record PVIW01000151.1, read on the forward strand.
AAGTTAGAAAGGCACTATGTTATGAAAAGAAGACATATTTAAAGCAATACTACAAAAGCAATAAAACTTTTCCTTCTAAAAAGAAGTCACCAAAGATTGCAATCTGTCAGTAAATATGCTAAAGGAAATAAATATCTTTCTGCAGTTACAGTGATTGGCTATCACAGCTCTACCCAAGTTTCCCATAAGTCTGCAATAAACCATATTTTGGGTACTTGTAGCATTTAGACCAACACTAAGCATATGCTTAATAAAAGATACTAATAAATAAATATTGTACTTGGTAAATATATATTAACAGATAAAGCACAATAAAGGAAGTTTTTTTTTTTTTCAAATGAACATAGTAAAAGCTAATTTAAAGAGAGTTAACAGGTATTAGTTGTTTGCATTCAGCATTTGCTTTTAGAATAATTAAACAATGTTGCTAAAATAAAATTGATTTGTTGCTGAAATAAAACTGGTCTTCACTGTAATGACTTTGGCTTTTACTCTGAGTTAAATGGAAAACACTGGAGAGTTTTGAGTCATGTAACAACATAATCTGGTAACTGTTTTCCACTGTGCCTGCAGTGTTGAGAATAAACTAAAGGAACCAAAGATGGAAATAGAAAGACCAGGATGAGACCGAAGCAAAAATCCGGGCATAAAATGAGGGTGACTCAGACCAGAGATAGAGTGAAGGAATTAAAAAGTGGTTGGATTCTTCACACATGTTTTGAAGGCAGCAAAGAGAAGATGCAGTCCAAAAGAGAGATGGGGGCTATAGGTGACTCCAAAGACTTTGATCTGAACACACAAGAAGGCTCAGTTTGAGATACTTGCTGGGCATCCAAGTAGAGACTTCCTAGATGGACATACGGGGCTAGGGTATTGGGAGCCTAGAGCACCTATGAATATTACTGGATATGAAAGGTCTATGAAGTCTCACTCTTCTCACAATTTTACCTCCATGCCTAGGGAAAAGGTCATTCAATATGGCCAAAAAGCATACAATTGGTTAAAACTTGGAGATTTGGTAGGATATCTATTAGTCTTAGACTTCAATTACTTAACTAATTCACATCCTAGTTCAACTGTCACCTAATGTATTGGTGCCCAGGAGCCTTCAGAGAGGAGAGCAAAAGAGAGGAGGCATTTTTATATAGTTACATTCTTCCTGACATCTTGTGGGATTTCTGGAAGTGTATAAAATAGCAAATACATTTGTTGTAAATCCATTTCATTTTAACAGTATTTATTGAGCATTTGTGATGGGATGGTTGCCAAGGGACTTACAAATTAAATAAAAATCCCATAAATTTTGAAAAATATAAAATATTATGGCTCTCAAGATACCTATAGTCTAAAGGGGCAATATCCACAAAATAGGAGATGGGCATTGACAGCAGTGGTTCTTTAACTGGAATGTGCTTAAGAATCTCTGCCCTCCACCCCAGGGACCCTTTTCATAAATGTAGAGGACTTAGTACATTAACAAAATTCCGTGTTTTTCTATTGAAGAGAGTATGTACCTATAAAATAATAATACCTTTAAATCTGCCCAATAAAAAATTATTATTTCTTTCCATGTTAGAGGTCTAATCCAGATATAAGATGAGGTCAATCTATCCCTTCAGATCTAGGTAAGTTGGCTCAACACCTAGCCCTGTGGAAGTCTGAAACCCTCTTACAGACTTCTGGGTATTCTGAGGAAATTTTCTATTTTAATTTCATTTCTGCCTCTCAGATACCTACTTTTATAGATACTGTTTCTTTTCTGCAGTTTCACAGATGTGAACTTCCCTTCTCTACCATTGAGAGAGAGAGAGAGAGAGAGAGAATACGTAAAAAAGTAAAAGAGATTTTACTGAAGTTTTGAGGGGTGGAGTTGAGGCAGAGAAGGCTCTGTGAAATAGCATTAACTTCAATTTCAGCAGTAGGTGCCATATGCCCCACTCTCATTCACCAGTCAGAAATATTACTGATTCTAAGCTTTGCTGGGGTTATATAATGCAATATATTTAAAGCAGAAATTAGGGATATTTCAAATTAGCATTTTGTGAAGACATTGAAATAACAGATCATTCTCTAGAATTATTCCTCATTAGTTTAATAGAAACAGGGACTACTGTGATTCTTGGTCTTGAAAAATAGATGACATCTTAGGACCTTTCTATCCCTGAGCCCCCATAATTCTGTGGGTAGTAATTACTGTTTGCGTAGAACTTTCCTCTAAGGCTCCCTAAAACAATATATTTACATATGGTACCTGCTCAGCACGAAACTTGCAGTAGTAAGCAGTTCATTTAAAATGTGGGCACCTGAGAGACTGAACAGGAAGGCAGAGGCGCCGTATGCAACGGAACTCCTAAAATCAACAAAGAATCATTTCAGAAGCTTGTCAGAGAACCCTGTGCAGACAATACCCATTTTTGCCTAGTTTATAGTACCCACGGCAAGGGAAGGAGGGTCTCCAGACTCCCCTCTTCGGCACGGGTAATGCTTCACCCTGATTCAAAAAGCAACATAAAGTCAAGTACCTAAAGATATAAACACACCGACTACCTAACAAATTCAGTTGCACATCACTGATCTATACAATGTGCTAATGTGTTATTGTCGAAGTGATTAGGCAGATCAAAAGGAAGACGTTGTTGGAAAGGGCTCCACAGACAAGCAGGGACTTGAAGCTTGGAAAGGAGGGGCATATATTTTTAAACAGAAATGGAGACATTAAGATTGGAAGCTGATGATACACTGGTGAAAATGATGGAAATATTTACCTGATCGTAACTGCATTTCCACCTGTGTGCTATTGAAAATGATGTTAGATGGTTTGGATGGATGTCAGTGGCTCATAAGGAATGTTGGAAGTTGCACTTCAAACTCATCAGTAGGAACTAGAAGGTGATTTGATTATTTGGGGGGTTGATGTAACTTAGAGGAAAAGGAATAACTTTAAATAAAGTTAAGCAGCGCCGGCCTACAAACCCTAAGGTCACTCGTTCCATTCCCCAGCCAGGGCACATAACCAGGCTGCAAGCCAGGTCTCCAGCCAGATCCATAGCTGGAGGCAGGTGAAAAAGGTAACCATACATTAATGTCTCTCTCCTTCTCTGCCTCTCTCCCTACACCTCTCTCTAAAATAAATAAATAAAATCTTTTTTTTATTTTAATAAATAAATAAAGTTAAGCTGTGTTTTAAAGGCAAACTATTAAAAGATGGAAGTTCCTTGGTAAGTCCAATGAATAATGAATGGACACAAGATTATTGCAGTTATCCATATAAGAAAAATAGCTAAAGTTTATTTAGCGTTTACTGTATGCCAGGCACTACAATTATTAGGAACTATACATATATTAACTTATTTCCTTCTATAACTTATTTAGATAAGTGTCATTATTGTACCCATTTTATAGGTGAGGAAATTGAGACCTGGAGTGGTTAAGTAATATGCCAAAACTTTCATATTACATAATGAATCTAGGATTTGAGCCAAATCACTGTTGATCCTAGATTTGGTTTCTTAACCACCATAACTCCCTGGGGGTATACATATACGTATATGAAAGAAATTAAAAAAGAGCTAACAAATATTACCAAGAAAGAGCTGTAAGAATTTAGGGGTTAAACAAGAGAAAGAAACTGAGGATGTCTCCAAAGTTTCCAGTGTTAAGGAACAGGAAGAATTGATAGTGTGTTTGATAACTATTTAACTTTTAAAAGCATATTAGTGACACAGTAATAGACAGAAGTGATGATGTATTTGCCAATCAATACATGAACATCATTTCTTTTAATGTAAGGAGTTTTCCACATTGAGAAAAAAATAGATTAGGAGTTCATTGTGCCTCTTGGTAGCTATACTTAAAGTATTGCCGCTATTTTTCATGCGAGATAATACTCTGTATTTATGTAGCACCTTTCTTCTAAGGAGCTCAAAGCATTTTACCACAACACATTACCTTATTCATCCTCATAACATCCCCTTTTAAGAAAGGAAGTGTCAAGTATAATGACCACAATTTTACAGATGGGAACACTAAGACAAATGGAGCTAGTGACTTGCCAAGATCACAGAAACCTCTGTAGCAAACTAGGTGGAGAACTTAAGCTCCTTTCAAGTTCAAAATCCTTTTCAATCTCATCTTCATGTTATCTCAAATTTCTCTTAATTTTTGCCATTATTTTATCAATAAATTAACATGTTTAGAATTATGTTATAGTCTAGTATTGTCTGAGAAGTGTGCATTAGGAACTTGGTAATTTCTAATTGGATAAATCTATAAAATGGTTTTAAAAACCAATGCCTTAGTCTTTTAAAGAAATAAAAACTCTCCTCCTTAATTAGGCTTCTAATATGCCTGGTTTTAGTCCCAAATAAAATGTTGTCTTTTACTTGAAGAGCTTCAGTACATGGAATTCCCAAATTATCAACAAATGACAAAGAAAACTAAAGACAATACACACACACACACACACACACACACACACACACACATGCACACAGGTTCTGGTAATATGCAAGAAATCAAGTGGTGTCTTTAAAGGAAATGTAATATTTTCTTTATCCTGATTTAGATAAGGACAGTTTTGCCCCAGGGGCTCAGTTGGTTGGAGCATCATCCGATGCACCAAAGGGTTGGGGATTCCATTCCTGGTCAGTGCATGTACCTGGCTGGGTTGTGGGTCAATCCCCAGGGAGGTCTGTGTGGGAGGCAACCAATGAATAACCAATGAATGTTTCTCTCTCTCTCTCTCTCTCTCTCTCTCTCTCTCTCTCTCTCTCTCAAATCAACTAAAAAAATTTTTTTTGTCCTCTGGGAAGGATTGAAAAAAGAGAAACAAACAGTAACACCTTTAAATCTTGGGAAATACTTGAAAATACAAAAATTATGTTACTACTCACTTTTATATTAACTAGAATTTTATCTCATTTTTATTTCATTGTATTACAAATGCAATGGAAAATTAACTGATAATCACATACTGTGACATTCAGACCTTAAAGAGAGAGAAAGAGAGGAGGGGGTGACTTATTTTTTTAAAGAGCTAATAGAATATCTTCACTGTCAGAGTCCTTTAATAAAATCCTTATGTACACTAGTGGGTGGTAAACACATATGTGGTACAAGCTGCCATATATTCAGCAAGACCATCTGAGATCAAAGGCTCTATCATTGGCTTACACAATTTAGGACAGGTATAGATTTTACTTTTCCTCAAGTTACAGATGCTCTGCTCTTAAAATGTGTAAGGCCTTTTAGAAATTCTACCATGGCTTAGCAGTATATTCCAGTTCAAAAGGAACTGGAATCGCTTTTTTAATGCCAGTCTATGAAAAAAAAACAAAGTTGAAAAATAAATAATATAGAACAATGTACCAAAATTATGCAAATCAAATTCATCATTATCCTTAAATTCGAAGAACTATTTGGGGGAGCTAATCTGTATTTTATGTGTATGCCACTTTCTATAACAAGCAGAAGGTCACACAGATAAATACAACATTTTTTTTCTGTGTTACAAGACTGGATTCTTAACAACTATTATTAACATTCATGGACAATGGTCAGCTGCTTCCTAAATAAAAATTAAAATTCTGGGTAAGTTGAGTTTTCCAGAGAACTTCAATTATTATTACGTGCTTTTTGCTTTATAAAGTGCTAGATTTAATTGGGTCAACACTGACTTTAACAAAAATGTAGTTCTTTTAATAACACAAATGATACAATATAAGTTCACTTATTTATTCGACAGTGTTTTGTTGAATACTTGCTGTGTGTCAAGCACTTGTTGAGAGTAATGGGGATAAAGCAATGGAAAAAAGCATAGCACTACTTTCATGGTGCTCACACACCAAAGCGGTAAGACAGAAAATAATTAATAATCAATTAAATAATTAATAACATGTAATATGTCTGGTGGTATAATGGCTGAAAAGAAAAGCCAAGTGCTAAAGAGTAGAAGATGATGAAATGTGTAGTAAACATCACATCTTTGTATTGGTTGAATTAAGTCAAATTTGGAAACTACCTAAAGAAACCTTAAAAAAAGTTAAGTTGTTTATTATACCTTGCCCTATTAGAGAGTTCAGAAAAAATCCAATATAGTTGAAAAACACATCTGTTTTTCTATAGTGTTAGTTTCTGGGATTTCTTACATGTGAAGATGATGAACATTCTATCATTTCATTCATTCCATAAAAATGTATTGAGGACGTACTATTTACAAGGCCACATGTTCAGGAGAGTAGGTGGTGAATCAAATCCAGATTTTGCCCTCAAAGAAACGTATTGTAGGAAAAGGAGTTGTGAAACTAATTTAAGCCATATAGGTGATATATAAATGCTACCCAAAATGCAAAAATTTGAATCATTCATCTAATATGAAGCTTCAAAAGAAGCTTCCTAGAGAAAAATCTCTAGAGCTATGGAAAGTGAGAAAAGGATTTGGGCAAAAAGAAACAGCATGAGCAGAGGAGGGTGTGAGAAAGGCTGAGTAATCTCTGGGATCTTATGCACAAGGAGGAGCTGGAGATGGAGCTGAAAAAATAAGAGGAGAATAGAGCCTGCAAAAACTGGAATAGTTTTGAACTTTATCCTATAGGTAATTATGATCCTCTGAGCCAACGGAAAACAATATCAGATGTGGCTTAGACTCTGTCAGCAAGATAGAGGAGGGACAGAACACAGAAAAGAGTGGAGTTATTAGAAAGAGAATGTTGGTTCTTGTATTAGACTCATGGGAAATGAAAAGAGTCTAAACTAAGCAGAAATAGGAATTGAAAAGATGGAATGGCTGAGATAGTCCTTTTTATATGGCAACCAACTAGTTGGGCAGGAAATAGTAGGAAGTCTTTTTTATACATGTCAACAAATCTTCCAAATCAGAAGTGGGAAAAGTAAGCAATACAAATATTTTATGAAATCAATTCAAATATAAATACCCTGCTTGCGAAGTAAAGCCTTCTACTTGATCAAGTATATGTTGAGGTCATAATGAGTGTCTAACACTTGGGTGCTGTTGGGAATGAAAATATAAAACCTTAAGACAATTTTTACCACCCACCCCCAATAGAAGATAATAAACTGCTGAAGTCAATGTATAATATAGAGTTTAATTACATTAGTACAATCTTAAAATACTATTGGGTCACCGGCAATTAACATGAGCTTTTAAGAAAACTGGCCGACACTATGTTAACAAATCTTAGATTTAGTATCTTAGACTTTTCTGTTCATGGAAAAGGACAGAGAGTCAAGTTTTTCCACTTGCCAAAACACAATGATTCACCATCAAAAATCATTTCCTGTCCGGTTTCAAAATTATTTTCATCCCTTTGAGTCAAGACTTTTTCTGAACAATTTAATCACTTCCCAGTCATCCCAAATATACACATTTTTTTTCCACTTTTTGCTCAATACATAATGATTTCAATAATCACAACTATGTCAGGATGGTACACACTTCGAATGCAGAATAAATGAGTAAATTTTATTATAAAGAAAACCATTTCCCCCCCACTTTGGAACTACTCACCAGCTAAATAGTTAAAGCTCTTTTTTTTTTTCTCCCTGAAAAGATTGACCCTGAACTGATAACAAAGCCCTATGTGGGATATTTAAATCTTAAGTGAGTGGTCAGTGAAGTGCCTGTAGAGGTAAAAGGACAGATAGCATATTTGGTATGCTAATGGAACCTATTTACTTCAAGGGAAGTGACAAAAACATCAATCAAATCAGAAGAGGCTATTAAGGATTGTTAACTCCCTTTTAGATGAGCAATGATTTCCATTGGGATTTAAATAAATATTCATGAAATGGGCCAATGACAGATATTTCACCAAATATCACACCATGGTAAGGTTTCTGCAGAGCTTCTGACAAAACTTGGACTATCTGGGGCATACTTTCCTTTTAAAATATCCACAAAGATTGGCATTTTTTTCTTCCATTTTAAACACAAAATATACTTATTTTAAATTATGCCCTTGGGGTAATTTTAATTCTCAAAAGATTATATATCTTCCCTAGCAATAAAAATGATACAATTGCTAATACATTAGTATTAATCAGAATGTGCTTCAATTAAAAAAACTAGAGATTTTTTTTAAATATTTAAGAAAGCAGTATAAAAATTGTCATTCCAAATGATATGCAAATGACATAAAAAGCATTTTATTTTCATTGAGTGAAGCTTTAGGCAGTTTTTCCATGTTTGCCACCACCTGGTGACAGCTCTTTGCGAGTTTACTACAGACACCCCATATAAAACCCCATTAATAAAGCCTGTTTCAATACAATTCAATTCAGTTCAGTAAATATTATTTGGGCTACTACTATCTGTTTAAGACTGGTGTAGGCTACGTTCAAGATTCAAAGGTAGGGTACAACACAAGGACTCTATCTTAAAGATGCTTACAATTGGGATGGAAAAGCAAACAAGAAAAAAAAAAAAAAAAGCAATTCTATGACCATTATCAAAAAGACACAAGACAGGTGCTGATAAGAATGTGGAGAAAGAAGAAATTTTGTCAACTGTTGGTGGGAATGTTGTAAATAATAGTATAAACAAAGCCACTTAAATGGAGTTACAAGTGTCATCCCAGAGAAACAGCCACCCGAGCCTTACCCCTGAAATGTTCTGGGAAAAGAACCTTTGGTCTGGGCACAAAGCAGTTATTGTATTTCAAACCACCTTTGTTTATGGTAAAGCCGGTCCTTAGAATTAGCATCACTATACTAGTTTATCTGCACCTATGAAAATTCCTTCCTTTCTTTTTCATAATTGCTCCCTTCCCTTTATCACAAATACCCCTGTTTTTACCTCCAAGGGTCAATAACTGGTAGTTCTAAACTGTAAAGACGTGGCACACACACAGCGTGTGCACGCATGCATACACGCACACGATGGAATATTATTCAGCTTCTAAAAAAAAGGAAATCCTACCATTTGTGACGACTTGGATGACCTTAGAGAATGTTATGCTAAATTAAATAAGCCAAACACAGAAAGACACATACTGAATCATCTCAGGTAAGAGAGTAGAATAGTGGTTGCCAAGGGGTGGGAAGGGGAAATTGGGATGGTGATCAAAAAGTAAACTTTCATGATGCAAAATGAATAAATTCTAGAGGTTACTGTGACTATAGTTAATAATACTGCATTGTATACTTGAAATTTACTGAGAAAGTAATCTTAAAAAATGGTAACTATGGCCCTGGCCACGGGTGGCTCAGCTGACTGGGGCAGTCATCTCACACACAATAAAAGTTGTGGGTTCAATTCCCAGGCAGGGCACATACCTAAGTTGAAGGTTCGATTCCCAGTTGGGGTGTGCATGGGAGGTATCTGATCAATGTTTCGATTCCAAAAAAGAGGGAAAAAAATGCTTATCTTCAACTGAGGATATTAAAAAATGGTAACTATGTGAAGTAATGGAAATGTTAATTAGCTTGATTATGGTGATTATTTCACAATGCATACATATATCAAAACATCAAGTTGTATACCTTAACTATGTATAATTTTTATTTATCAATAATACCTTAATATAGTTGGAGGAAAAAAAGAAGCAGTTCTTAAACAATATAGAAGGGTATTAACTAAACACTGGAGAAAAAGAAAAAAGAAATTAAATGTAGGCCTGTATTTTTAAGCTTCTAGGTAAAGTGAGACTTCAGATAGTGCTTAGAAAAATTGGGAGAGGCCACATTATAGTGGTAATTGAAAATCAAGATGACATTAGACTTGGTGATTGAGGTATTGGGAGGTCTGGAAATTTCTTAATCACAGGCTTAACATATTAAAAGTGGGATTTGAGAAAGATTATTCAAAGTAATGTTACAGGACACGGTCCAGGCCCTGAGTGGGTCTGCCTAGGGCCTGCTGAAGTGTGTGGGTTCTTGATTTCCTGTAGCAAAGATTTCACAACAGGAATCCAGGTGACTGGGAGGATACAGTCGTTAAAGCTGGAGACAAGAAAACACAAAAAGAAGGGCTTAGCATAGAAGAAGCAACAGGAGAGCCCAGACTGGACTGCCTTAGCTCACTGAAAAGTCAGAGAAAAGGGGCCTCAGCGACAGGTTCTGAGGTTCAGCCTGGGACAAGGTGCCAGCTGCCCATTGCCTTAGGAGACCCAAGCCCATGAAGAAAGAAGTGGGGAAACAAGAGGAAAAGATGGTGCTGGCTGCTTCCTGGCTTTTATCTCTTTTGTCTTGAGGCTTTTACCTCTCTCTTGCAGGAGGGGATTTTAGGGAAGGTTTCAGGAATGGTTTCAGCAGAATATTCATCAATTCTCCAGGTATGCCCTTTGAAGGTCATGGTCTGCACAGATTGGTCAGTAACGGTGGGGGTGGGGTGCTTAGTCACTGCAGTGGGTCCTGGAGTTGCCCACCTGGTTCTGCTGCTTTTCTGGGCCTGCAGCTAAAATACAGCCCAGGCCTAGGTATGATCTCCAGTAAGGACAGGCCAGGCAAGAGGAGGTTACCCCAGGGGGTGAGGTCCTTATTTTTCCAGTTTTGCCCGTCTTTGGCCCTGGTGACCATGGCACCTGGCTGTAATTGCTGCGCTGTTGTGTTCAGCTGTCTGTCTCAGTTTCCCTATTCCACTTGCCAAGGAATTTCCCTAGCTTCCCAGTGTCTTGTCTCAGGAAGGTCTCTAATATAGACACAATCAGAGAGATCACATTTCAGAGGTAGCAATCCACCTGAAGTTGACAAAAACCTAGGTAAGTCAATAGTAGGAGAGAAAGAAAAGAACTAACCGAAACAGAATATTTCAAGAGAAAATTTGAAAGAATGTGGTGATTAATATTACAAAGGAAGAGAAGAGTCATGACTTTAAACCTAGTTGACACCATTTGCAAAAAGAAATGAGAGGAAACAATTAAATGGGAGGAATAAAAAAATCACATTTTGGAGGTGCTGATTATCAGGTGACAATGAGGTGTGCAGATAGAAATTTCAAACTGAAATCACGAAGTTCACTTTTCAGAAATCAGTTATTAACTAATGATTACTTCTCCATTTTTAGTTTTTCTATCACAGGGTAAACTTTGCCTCAAAGTAATCTTCATGAAAATGAGTCCTGGTAAGATTCATATTCAACTAATTGAGTCCCTTCTAACTGCCAGTCACGGTGGTAGACACTTTCACATACATTATCACATTTAATTCTCACAGCAACGGCGTGAGGTTGTTTATCTAGGAATTCTAATTAATTATATTGTAATGAAAATGCAACTGCCAAATATTAATCAAGTATTCATTGAATTAATTAGATATATATTGTTTGATTTCTAATCCTATACTGCTCCACTGCCCAGATTCCAATTTCCTTTTAATAGACATTAATAGCACAAAGTAACAAAAAGAGGAGTTCAATGTCAAATAATGCACATGAATAAAATGCTTCAGTGAGAACAGAAACCTATTGGGAGACAGAAGATCCAGGTTACCATCTAAGTGCGATCTTAGGCAAATTACTAAATTTTCTCAAGGTTTAGTTACTTCATCTGTCATATGAGATTAATGAATTTCATCCAGTCTATGTTTTGGGGCTGTTGTACCAGTAAAATGAAAGATTGTTGAAAAAGCTCTTTATGAAACAAATCAAGGTTGAGAAGAGGGAGGAAGGGATACTTTTCTCTGGATCCCTCTTCTTCCATTTCCAATATCTTTTCTTGAGAAGGCTTTGTGGATAAAGTGACAAAAAAAAAAACAAAAAAAACTCAGTTTCCATCACCTCTGTTCCTCATCCATGCCCATCATTAATCCCTTTTCCTTGCCTATGCCTATGCCTCTGCCCTAATGTACCCCAGCAACTAAGTCTGTGAACTTGTTATTAATAATTGTTAATATGGTTTTACTCAGTCATTGCTTTAACCCTTGACTTTAGCCTCAGATCACTGACATACATCAATAACTTGAAAATACCTTTGAAGAGGCAGAAGGGTGTAGGTTGAGCACACACCTGCATGTTAATTGCAAAGGTAGGTTGAGTTTATCTGTAGTGTACACTTTTTTAAAAACATAACTTTAAGAGTAAACCTATTTAATCATTTAAAGCAAAAACTCACAAAGAGCTTATCTAACAGTTAACTTGAAACTAGTGGCATTCTGACCACTAGACACTCAGGCTGTATTTCTGTCCTGCATCTTGTCCTCTAGTTTCCAAGTCCTGACCTTATTTCATCTGACACACTTACCTTCTTCCTCTCCTGCTGGGCTACTCACTTCCATCTTGAGGGTAACATGTTAACAATAAAAAGGACTCTTACTTTGAGTCTCCAAATGCTCAATATTTAAACATGATTTTTCCCTCTGAACCACCCAGAGTTACTAACTGTATTTCCTTCACTATTTCTCTGTTAATTCAATCTGATGAATCTGTACAGTACAAGAATAATAAAAATTTTACCTCCCTCTGTCATTCCTTCAGTGTAAATGTCCATAAATAATCCCTGAAATAACTTTGACCCTGATACTGCTAGAATGAGAAAATCTTAGAAAACTCTTTTTAGCTTCTGGGAAGATGAAGAGTACCTCCTGGAGATTCTTATCTGTCACTGGAGAGTTTGTAACCAAGACTGCATGTATCTTCTGTTCTTTACAAGGTTCCCCTACCCCTCCAATTTGCTACTAGCTACTGACCAATATATGTCCCTTCATCTGGCCTAGAGCCAGGGTGAACTGTCCTATCTAACTTAGATTGAACTATATAGAGGCTTTGTATATTGCAACTGCAAAGTAAACCTCTTATTATCCTAAATTTTATTTACCTCCTACCACTATCACTATAACATACCATTTATGGAGTCACCACCTACAGCACTGTGATTAGATCTCACTAATATTAGATTGAGCTGCAAACGTTAAGAACTCTTCCATAAATAACAACAGTACACTCTTCTTCTCCTCTTGCAGAGAGAACAGAAAGAGAAAAAAATGATACATTACATTACAAAATGAACTTGAAAATAAATAAAACTATCTTAGAAATTTAATTTTTAAATATTGGAATACCTTACGATTCCAATCAGTTGAATTGTACTTCTTTCTCTTTGAAATGGGTAACATCAGGAAAACCCTAAATAAATAGACAAATGATGAAAAAGAAATGATTAACAGACTTTCAAGTATAACTCTTAAATCAGAAATAGCAGGAGAGGAACATGTGAAGAGCCCAGGAAGCTGGCAGCATTGCTGGGTTGCCATTCTGATCCGGAGTTGCCTTTCCCCAACTGCCCCTAAAACAGGACTCATAACTGAGTAGTGCAACCTTGACGCAAGGGTAGACAGAAGAGACTGGATAATTTAGCTCTGAGCTATAGAAGAAGACAGAAATCAAAGTGAGGGATATGAAAGTTAGAAAATGTGAAGGGTTAATATCTAGTAAGAGTGAATCAAAGTGGAGTATCTTGGTAATCTATAAAATCAGTGAAATGCAGGGCCAGCCTTGGATAAAAGAGACAGTAGAACATTTGACCCGGGCACTATGAAGGACACTAGAATCTTTCTTGAAGCTACTACTAATACGCTAAAGGCAGTTGCCATGATGTCAATACAAATTGCATACATTCCTGTTTACTGAGGTCATTCATTCATTCACCAAACTTACTCTTTTCTTTTTCTGAAAATCACGTAAAGGTATTTTTAAAGGGAAAAGTATTTATAAACATTCTAATCTGAACTAAAATAAGTTTTCCATATTTTAAATTTCCCATCCTGATTTCTATAACCATGACCAGTATCACCAGAAAATTTGTATTCTACATTCTTCTACCTATCAGTACCATAAGCATGTTTCTCTGTTTGTTATTACCACTTTAGATGCTGGCACCTGCAGGGCATTCAACCTAGAAACTAGGGTTTTACTCTGAAAATTCAACAGCACAATTATGAGCATTTTTTTCTTTTTAAAACTCCAAATTCCAGTAAAGAGATGGGTATCTGTTGTGTTTACCTGTCCAGCATTCACTCCCTCTTCTATAGAGGGCTGTGATTTAAAAAACAAAAATCCTCCTTCCTTTTGTGATACCAGCCTGTCTCTGCAGTGACTGGACTGAATGATCAATATATTCCATCTCGTTAGACAAACTAATTGGGGAAGAAAAGTCATGTGGCCCAAGGCAGTAAAATGACATGATTACAAAAGAAAAGTTCTACCTCTACTAGATTTGAAGCTTGTAGAGCATGGTGGAAAGCAAGAGAAAAAGACCAAACCCTAATAGAAAAGTAGGCATTGGCAACAGAAAGAACGAGGGTATCCATACTTAGGGCCTTAGATCTCGGGAATTTGTAACAACTTTCTCTGTTAGTAGGTGTATTTCACCAAGAAATAAACTAAATATGATCGTCTAAATATAATAAATGGCATGTAAAAGCTTCAAATTTAAAAAGTGCAGGGTCGGGATATTGCAAGCTGAGCCAGGTGACAGATGTGCATGAGCCCACACAGCTGGCAGGGTTGTTCCAGGGTTTGGCTGCATGGTTCAGATGCAGCCTCATTGGAGCTGCTGTTAGCTGCTTGCAGTCTGGGAGGAGGTGTCCATTCTGCTTTGCACACTGGCTTTACTCTCTGTACTTGGGCTGGTCGCAAGTCCCTGGACAGGTGGCAGTGAGTGACTCAAGAACTCTGCTGCTTAGTTGGAAACTGTCTCATTGATTGGATTCAAGGCAATTGGGCTAGAAGAATACTGAGGGCCCAGGGACCTACCCTCTTCGGAACTTTCCTGAGAATTCTCCCCTGACCCCTACACCTCCATTCAGCCCTGTTTTGCCCTCCCTCACTCTCTCATAGAAGAAAATAGTTTTAATTGGGAACAGGGGCTAAACAGAAAAATATATTCAGTTAGTTCTACTGCAGGGTTTTACTATTATTGAGTTTGTGAGCTCTTACTCAATGACAGACACCATGTAAAACATATATATACAATCCAATTTAACCCTAAGTCTATATTTCATAAGATAAACCCTATTAGTGTGACTATTTCATAAAGGAGGAAATAATCTAAGCTGCAATGAAAATGCCCTGGACACATCATTTTGAGCCCCTCATTTTACATGTGAGGACTATGAGAGGTCGGGGCCAGCCCAAGGATGTCCAGCAAGGTCAATAAGGTCAGTTTGAACACAGCTACCCTGACTGTTCACGTTTCTCTCTCTTAGGCTTACCTTGTTCTTTGGCTTCCTGCCCCATAGCAGGAAGAACAGATATAAAAATTGGGCAAAGCTACATTTGACAACCACAAGGAGAGATGAAATATGAAGATTAAAAACCAGCAAGGAGGAAATTGATGAAGTTTAGGAATGGGTTATTTTGGCATCTGGTAAAGGGCAGAAGAGAAAATATGTAAATAGTGCCTCAGAGGAGGAGGAAAAGAAGTGAACTGAAGAAACTTAACTCACATCCTTCCTGGTGTTTAAAAGTTATATTTACAATCTCCCCCTAATAGATACAAAAGTAAGCTTGATGGGGAAAATATCCATGAACAAAAATAAATAAAAATTTCAAGAACAAAGAAATGATGAGAATAAAACTGCATCCAGTAAGAGACAAAACTATATGGCTGTGAGCAACAGATAAATGAGGGGTAGAAATCAGGCATTGTGAGACAAGGGTGACTGAGAAAATCAAAATAGCAGAATGAGTAGGTCATTTACTCCCCTAATTACGGCCAGTACAAAAACTCAAGTCAGTGCAGTTGATACTTGAAATGCTGTCCATGGTGAATGACCATTTCATGTGCTTTCCTAGTCTATCTCGTTCCACGAGGAAGCATTCAAAGGAAGCAATGGCCAGTCTGTCGCTTTTCTTAATGTATCCCAAGGAGCAGATCCAAGCACAAATCTCTCTTAAAGAGCTTGGATCAGAGCCACAGGGTGCCAAGCAAAACTGACACAAAGAACCCAAGGTGGTTTATTTAACTAGCTAATTGTAAACTGGTAGGAGGTAGGTGATGGCCCGGACTAGGAATGGACCCACCTTCTGCATGAATGAATTCAGCACATGGAATTCATGTTCATATTTAAATTTATAACTTAAGGAATCCCTATGTCATTGACCCCAAGCTGATAAACAAAATTACAAAGTTCATTTTAATTTCACAGCCTTGGCCAATCTTATCCATCTCCCCATTAGGTTTTCATATTAAAAGAATGAGAAAAAAAAATGAGAAAGTGTATGTTTATAGCCAAGAATAAATATAAGAATAATAAAGGAAATAAAAAAGGGAAACTGATCTTGGCACAGTCACTTAAATTTTTCCACCTTTCTCATATGGAAAGTTTCCAAGTTCTACCATTTCAAAGAAAACACCTCATCGAAGAACACGTAATTGCATGTTGTTTCCATTCTTTGAATGTGGGAAATGAAGCCTTTTCACATTCACATCATCAGCTGTGACCCAGGAAACCCTCCATTGTTTCCAAATTAGTTTTTGTATCATTAAACCAATCAGCATTAGGTGCCTTGGATTTTTTTCGGGAATAAACCTTGAATCATTACCTACATCATGTATGTAATAAAGTCAAATAATGACATCATTATATAGCACATGAGCACTGACCCTAAATGACCAGGACCTAAACGAAATCAAGGTGGTCGTAATAAGAATCAGGCAGGATGCCTAATGAAAATCAAACGGCAGGCCTAACAAGAAACAAGGTGTTTCACCTCTCCTTCAAATTCACTGTTGAGAATCCTTGTTTGAAGTGGCACTCCCTCCGGCAAGCTAGAGTTCTCAGGGCCGACTCAGATGAGTAATTCCCAGGTGGTTCCCTGGGCCATTTGATCTGGGACAAAACCTCTGGCTCATGCAGCAAGAATTTCTTAGGCATTTACCAATACTTTAGGCTTCCACTTGGCTGTTTTTTAGTCAATAATCATTATTGAGTGCCTCGTATAAGCATGGATGGTGCTAGACTCAGAAATGGAAACGATAAATAAGAAATGCCATGGACACCACTTAGAGTGTATTTATTACATGCCAGGCACAAACACGTAGGCATTATTTATTAATATTCCCAATAGCCCTGTGCAGAAGTGGCTGTTTTGCTCCATTTTTACAAGTGTAGAAAGTAAGACTCATCCAGATGAAGAGACTGGCCCAGGGTCACACAGCTAGAGGGAAGGGAAGCGCAGCTACTGGAAAAACTCAATCTGTCTCCAGCTCAAGCAGTGTATTGTCTTCCATTTGAATCTACTGGTATTGGACCTGTTTTTTATTTAACCTATAAAATGACAAATAGGTTCTTCCTGAGCAAAGCTCAGGGTGTGGTAGGGAAGGCAAAGACAGGAAACAGAAACCACAGTAAAGGATGATTAGTAGTATGAGGCTTCTCTGCATCCCCTGTGCATGTGCCCAGCTTGCTCTCAACCTTCCAGCCACCATTCTGTAGCCTATGGAAGTCCAACTCTCTTCATTCTCTGCCCCTACTGAAAATCCAGCACAGGTACAACAAGGGCATATCCTCCTGTATCTCTCTGACTGAGCCCGGAAGCACTCTTGTCATCACTCTTCTGGGCCTGAAATGGAAATGCACAAAGACCTGCCAACATTTGCCCTGTCACAGAAGGAGGAGCCAACACCCTGAACATGGTATATGTCAAAGGAGATCAAGGGCAAACACATGTTGACTGCCAAATAGGATTTCTGCAATTCTTTTACACAGATTATTGACAAACTTGGTAATAGGACTCATTTCATATAACACCTTGCAAATTTCAAAGAATGAATATAATTTAAGCACCCATATACTTCGAAAAGACATATTATTTTTTATAAGACCGAAACTTTCTATTCTCTATTGTATACATTGGCGAGCTATAAATGCTCATAGCATTTCACTTCTACTCTTTGCACACCCATTTTTCTGCTAGTAACTCAACATGCATGAATATCAAGGGAAGATTAAAAACTTATTTATCTCTTGTATGATCTCTAAAATGGTACGAGCAACTTGATGAAATTGGTTGATTAACATTTTCACAGAGTATTCATCTATTGTTTCCAAGACTATCAGCCTCTTGAAAGCAAAAACCACATCTTTAATTCTGAAATTTTCATAGGTTAGAAAGCACACAATTAAAAAAAAAAATGTAGTTGTTTGGTTGCTTTATTTGGGTCTCTGATAATAGTTGTAACCACCCAAGAGAGAAACCAAGTAAGAATTGTGTTTGTAACCTTGATGTTTGTAATCAAAAAAGGGCTGAGCGGCAGGAAACAATGTTTTATCAGTCAACCATTAAACACATTCCACATAATGTTAGACCTATGCAGAGCCAAAACTGACCAACATGAAATACTTCATCTCCTTGGACAACACATCCTGTAAATTATGAAAAGAAAATGATATTTTATGAGAGGCAGGCAGCCTCATTTTCTAGGCAGCACATTTCATCCATAGTGTGGTTATTAATAGGTCACTTACACAATTCATGACCGCTTCCCCTGTGTGAAGGTACCCAGACATGGACAATCACTATGGTGAAAAGTAGTCTATCTCAGTTCTTTCTAGAGGAGGAACTTGATCAAAATTCTAGCAAGCGACCTTTGAAGTCCACTCCATTTCCTAACTGGATTTTGGCTTGTGGTCACCCGAGTTCCTGTAAGATCATTTTTTTGTTGTTAACTTCAAGACTTTTGAAATCTCTTATTCACCACTAATGGATTTAGCCTGCTAAGTTTGCATGTCCTCTATGGGTGCTTCCATGTAAAAGTGCCAGGTTGTACTTTTGTAACTTGCAGCTCAGCTAGGCTTTAGCATGAGCAAACATATTTGATACATTTTTTTAAGATTTGATTTATTATTTTTAGAGAGAGGGGGAGGGAAAGAGGCAGAGAAGGAGAGAAACATTGACATATGGTTGCCTTTCACCTGCCTCCAGCCACGGACCTGGCTGGAGACCTGGCTTGCAACCTGGTTATGTGTCCTGGCTGGGACTCGAACCAGCGACCTTTGGGTTCGCAGGCTGGCGGCACCTTATCCATTGTGCCACCAACCAGGGCCATATTGAATATTTTTAAAATTAGAAGTTGAAGAATGTGCAGGATAAGATGTCACTATAAAAGGACAGATAATTAAGGATTAGAGCTTGGACCATTACTTTTTACACAAGGTAGAGCAAGGAACAAGGACAGTGTCCCTCTCCTTAGAGAAATACAGATACCATGTCCCAGAGCGGCGTTCTGTAGTTTTCATTATAAAGTTAATATTTATCTTAGAGCATTGAGTTTATCTTACCAACATATCTCATTCGGGTAAAAAAAAAGAATTTCTCGATTTACCACATTAAAGCAAAATTGCTGAGATACATGTTAAATTTTTAATAAAAAACCACCCTATCTTTGTTGTATCAAAGAGAGCTGCTTCAGCTGCCATACAAACAAAACCAAATAAAAACACGCAATTCCGAACACTGAGCCTCACTGCACATGTTGACCAGCCTGCCCATGACAAGTGCGGTTTTCTACGGCTATTAGAGAACTTCAATGAAGTTTATTATAAATCAGAATCTGAGGGCTAAAATGGGCAATTCCCTGTCGTGCCGATCCACAAGACAGCATTTCAGAACTGCATACTCCTGAACTGAACTGTGCCCCCAGCCCACCCTCCAAAAAGCACAAGAATGAAATCCAGTTCAATTAGGTTCGCAAGCATCATGCTCTACCTCGTGAGGATATATATTTAGCATGGAAGATTTATTAGCATGCTATGTTTTCCTTTGTGCAGGCTGAGTTCAATGTAGAATCTAGTTGGTTTTTACTTATCCCTCATTCTTTAAGTTAGCAATAAAAACCCTATTGCTGAAGACAGAGCACACTCTGATGTAGTAATCCTTACCGTCACCTCCCTCCCCGACTCCCACTGGTGTAAAAGAATGAAATGTCAGAACGCCCAGGAAAGCTTCCCATCTTGGTGAAGTGGTTCCCCAGCAGCCTGCAGTTAATTCTCACAGACTCTCTTTCCCATCCTGGAATAAGCTGGGTAAAGAAGAGAACATAAGACAAAACAGACTCAGAAAACAGAATTCCTTCAGACCTTCAGGTTTATAAGGAAAGAATGGGCACATCTTCAAGACATGGCCCGTAAATTAAATATCTCTGTTCAGGGCTGTGTTTCACCTCAGCCTAGCGTCCTTTATGCTGCTCCCCACAATAGAAAAACATCACAGACCACAGACTATGCAGCCGGACTCCTGAGCACTTCAGTCCCAGTTGTGCCATTTACAAGCTGTGTGACCTTGGGGAAGACACATAACCTCTCGATGTCTAGATTTCCTCATTTTCCTCATTTATAAAATGAAGATAATAATATCTATCCGCTAGGGTTAATATGAGAATTAAACGAGTTCATATTTGTTAGATTCTTGAAAAGAGTCCGGCACACAGCCAGTGACACTGTATGATATTTCTTAAATAAAGAAAAACGTTGATTCTACCAGCTTCCTTGATTTATTTGATTGGAGAGCTAGAGATAAATCAAAACCCTATGTCCTTCTCCAACATCCATGATCTGCCCCCTTCTCCACCCAATTTATTCACCCTTTAATCCTAATCAGAGGTACTTGTTCTCTTAACAACAAGAAAAGCTAACATTTAGTAAACACTCTGAATGTGCCAAGTCAATTATCTCTTCAGTTCTCATAAAAACCAGTGAAATGAATGTCATTGTTATCCCCATTTAACAGATGAAAAAAAGAAAAGGCATTGAAAGATTAAGTAAATTTTTCATGATAATATAATTAGTATGAAACAGAACCATGATTAGAATCTGGACACTGTCTAGGTTTGCTCCATAGAAAGAATATACATCATACCACACAAAAAAAAAAAAAAAAAGAGAGAAGAAAGAAAAAATGTACTAATCAACTGACCTCTTATAAAACTAATCCTCTATTAAAAATTCCTTCTATTCTAGTTAAGCTCCCTCTATACCAGCTAAAACCAGACAATTTGAAAATTCATGAAAATAAATGATTATTGTGTTAAGCCACTACGTTCTAGGGCAGCTTCTTTTATAGCAATGTTTATAACAAAAGATCACTGATACGGGCTTTTGTATTCTTCCCAGAAATGAAAATGAAACCAAATTTGAAAACATCCTAAAACTATGAAACACACATCAAAATTACCACTAAACAATGGAACAGCTATCATTCAGAATCACCTGATATCTGGCTGAGTGGAAGTCTTACAACCAGGAAATTGAAGAAAGATGCACTCGACACTGGTAGGAGGGGCAAAGGCGAGGAATGGGTCCCATACCTGTGTGTGGCAGATAAAAATGAGGAGAAATATCTCAGTGGTTGCCCCTAAGAAGCCAGGGATCCCAGTCCAACACCAGGCCCCCAGCCCAGGGTTCCAGTGCCAGGAAGAGAACTCCCTGTAACTTCTGGCTGTAAAAACCAGCAGGGATTGAGGCTGAGAGAGACAGAGGGCTACTGGAGTCCCACACATTTCCTCTTAAACGACCCGCACACTGACTTATTCAGACTCATTGCCTCTGAGCTCCAGCATTGGAGGAGCAGCTTGGAAGGCACCAGAGACGCATGGATAGCAACTGAATTGTCTAGCATGATGGCAAGAGCCAGGGGTGGGAGGCATCAGCTTTCTCTCAGACAAAAGTGCTGGCAGAGGCCACTGTTCCTTTTCTGAGCCCTCCCCTCCCTCTATAGAGCCAGCAGGCAGGCACCGTATCTGAGTCTCCCTCAACCTGGTTCACATTGTTGGCCCCACCCTGGTGATTCTCTGAGACCCTACCCCACTCAACTTTCAGGCCCACCCAAGCTATTTCCAGTGGCTTTCCATGCGAAGGGCCTGTCTTGGCTCATGCTTCAGGTTTTCCTAAAATTTCTCAAATAGCAGCATCGGTTTTCAATGTGCCCTGTATCTCTCACTGAGAGGCTCCCACGGCAGAACACAGTCAGCAGCTGACCTTGTCCTGCACTTCCTGGGATGCCCCAGAGCCAAGGCATAGAGTGGACAGCTTCATACTATATCAAAGTGTCACTACCCATACCCAACCACCTCCACCAGTGACACATTCAAGGGACAGACCCAGCAAGCACCTGCTGAAGGAAGTCCTGCTCCACGGGCGGGCCCCTGCTCAGCTGCCCCTCCACAGTGGTCAGTGGTCATTTGCAGTAGCCAGTCCTTACAGCTGACTGGCCTGGGGGTAAATCTCTCCCACTGATGTACCAACAGCAATCAAGGCTCAATTACAAGAAAAGGATGTACACAGCCCACAGGGGGGGCACAGCTCAAGTGTCCAAAGTGGTTGATCAGGGAGGCTGTGACCCTGGACCCCATAGAGTACCCACTTACATCAGGTCACAGGGGGATATAGCAGCTCTACCTAACATAGTAACAAACACAGAGAGGTTGCTAAAGGAGACAAAGAAACATGGCCCACATAAAGACTAGAACAAAACTCCAGAAAAAGAACTAAATAAAATGGAGACAAGCAAAATACCAGATGCAGAGTTCAAAACACTGGATGCTCCATGAATTTAATGAGAACCTCAACAGCATAAGAAAGGATCAATCAGAAATGAAAGCTACACTAACTGAAATGAAGAATAACCCACAGGGAATCAACAAGTAGAGCAGATAAAGCCAAAAATGAAATCAGCAATTTGGAGTACAAGGAAGCAAAAAACACCCAATTAGAACAGCAAAAAGCAAAATATGAGCCTCAAGCACACCAATAGTCATAACATGGGGGCACAAGAGATTGTTTTTTGTCAAAGACTCAAGAGATGCCCTTGCAAAAAAAAAAAGTCCTTGAATAATTTTACAAAAATAACTTATTTTATGATTGTATTATGCTAACAAGCCAAGACAGCAATTTTTTCTCCAGGAGACATAGCTAAACTAGCAGAAAGCAAGTTGAAGTCTGTTCCCAACCCCTAAAAACAAAACAAAACAAAACCAAAAGAAAAAAACAACCTTGATTCATTTTTTGGCATGTGGTTGAAAATAAAATCTGATTTTGGTTAAACATAAGAACAATTAAGCATATTCTTATAACTCTTAAGTTTATTTTGCAAGATAAAGCACACTGAAGCCATTTTTTTCTGATCCATTTGGGCCCAGATACCCAGATACACTGGGACAAATCATTTTGTCCGGTACCAATTATTCTCAGATAAGAGGTAAGGAGGACTTCCTCTCCTACATTTCCCTATCAAAGAGTTTCCAAAAAGTAAACTTATCTAAGTCATAAAAAGATTTTAACAAGAGTAATTCTGCTACCTGGTGGCAAAACACATCAACAACAAGAGCATGTGATTGGATTCTAACTACAAAAAAAAAAAAAGAGGTCTAAGTTCTTATTACATCTTTTTAAAATGACAGAATTTCTCACTTAAAACTGAAAACAAAATATTTAAATTTTGTCAAAGAATCATTAACGGTTAGAGGTGAGGACCAGAAAAGGAACGGATAGAACACCATTAACACACTGTACGAGGTACTATTAGAGACTTTGTATTCAACTACAGAAAGAAAACTTGGATCCCTAAGACCTTCCTCCTCCGAAAAGGGCTCTCCAGAGTTCTTGCCACACTGATAAACCGATAAACCGGTCAATTTGCTATTGTACTGTAAATGCTGGCTTAATGTAGCATTGCACAGAATGAATTTTAGAGCAGAAAGAGATTTTAAACATCATCTAGCCTGGAATTCTCAATTTACAGATGAGGGGAAAGAATCCAGGGCATTGATTTGTACACGACAATAAAACTGGTTAGAGCCAACACACAGGACTCAAATCTAAGTCTCCCAACGCGAGCACCAACAGAGCCTCCCCTTTCTCTTCACTGAGAAATGGTAGCACGGCTACCCAAGGGAATTTTAACCAGGGCCTATTTCCATCGTGTTTTTTCCTCATTGTGCCTACTTCTCCCATTTGAAAAGGGATAATGAGGTCCATCCATAGTGAGCTCCATACCGTTTTCCAGACTTAAGCCCAACAGTCTGAAATCCTCAAAGTAGGCCGGCAAGGACTCCTTTGTGTGACTTCCAGCCATGGAAACTTTAGATTTCATCCTCTACTCACCCCATGCCCAGATGCCCTCATAGGAAAGAAACCTACACCATGGTTCTCAGAGCCTGGCCTCCAGCATGCAGCATCAACATCACTGAGAACTTGTTAGAAATGTGCATTCTTGAGTCTCATGTCAGACCTACTGGAGCCTAAGCTCTGTGTCAGACCTACTGGAGCCCACACAATGTGTTTAACAAGCCATTCGGGTGACTCTAAGGCCCACTCAAGGCCCACTGGTCTCCACAATCACTACCATGGCTACCTTAGTAGAATTTGAGGATGCCCTGCCTAATAGGTGATTTTTTTTTATCGTATATAAGAATGCCAGCTCACTTGGTGAATGTGTTTTCTTACGTGACTTTGGAAGCACTGGCACAAAACTTTCCTGACAGCAATCGTTGCAATTTGCTAGTGGGAGCCCATCCCTACCTTTACTGAAAATGTTGGGGAGTGATTCTATCAATGCAGAAATTATCAAAAGAGGGGAAGACCCATTTCAAGAGACATCTCCGTTGCCCACTCTTCCTCTTCCTTTTGAGGTTCTTCTGCCATGGCCCTGTCTCAGCTTGCTTAGCTCTTGACTCCACTGAACGCTGCCCATCTGACTCCTGTCCGTTTAGCTCCCATGACTGCCACCTCTGCCACCTTTGCTGCCACCCTTTATCTGCCATGACTTCCACTTTGTCTGCCAATTTGACTGCCAAGTCCCTCAGTTTCAGTGCCCACAATAGACTTAAAGTCTAGTTGATTCCACCTGATACAAAAGAGAAAAAATCTCAGGTATAGGAAAGGTAAATAAAGTTATTCACTGCTCTACACCTTTTTCAATAAAATAAATAAGATTATGTTTTTTTCTATTATGTCTTTCTTACCTGAGTCCAGCATGTTAGCCCCTCAAAACCAAGTTAAATTCTTCCTAGCTTAGGTTCATCAAGAACTTCCCCTAAGCCTACCTCTTATATCTTCAACCATCATCTGTTCAGCATTGTCGGAGTCCTATGTTATTTCATATGCTTGAGGCCTTCCTTAAGGTGGTCATCAATACATTGGGTCTAATGATTCAATCCAAATAACAGTATTATTATTTGATCTGTTTTTCAATATCGCCACAAAGAAATTTTCCTTTCAGCATTTAGCATGTGCTGAAGATGCCCCAGGTAGAATCAGGTAAAGGAAGCAGGCAAGACACCTTTCCTCATGGAGCTTACATTCTAGTAGAATGCACAAAATAAGTAATAAAATAGTATATGAGATGACAGTAAATGCTAAGAAGGAAAATGAAACAGGCGTGAAGAATGAAAAATGTGAAGAAAGGCTAACATTTTAAATAGGATAATCAGTAAGAGCTCATTAAGAAGGGAATATTCGAATATCTGGGGACTCTCATATGTTTTGCTAAAACATTTGTTTGACATAACTAATTCTTAGATGGTCTTATTAATTCCTAAGAATTACCAAAAACCATTTGTTTGACCACCCACTCTGGAATTCTCTAGGAGTTAACATCTACCTCATAAGTTTCCTTTTCCTAAATTTGTTCTGTGTTTTCCCAGAATCAGTAATTTCAGAGATACCAGTAAAAAACACCAAATACTGGTATTATAAAAATAGATGGAAAACACAATGCCACACCAAACGTTGGCAGAACTACTTGTTTTCCAACATGAAAAAATACCATGGAAGTTACTATTTAAAAAGCCAATTTTTCCCTTCTGTGCCCTTATCTACTGAAATAAACTATTAGTGTCATTGTTGTTGTGTATCCATCCAGCTTTACAGTCTTAGCAATAAACTCCACAATAAATGGTGAAATGGCCAGCTGAATAGCACCAAAAACCTGTGAGAGGAAAACAGGATGAACATTTAAAACATCTTTTGCAGAGAACTGTATTCCTTTTTGTCCCAGCCTGAACCAAGAAAGACAAATCTTATTAACCCAAAGTGCCTTAAGTCAGATACAGTCTCGGCATTGTCGGGTGGATGTCCTTTTAGGCCACTTACACTTGATTCACACAGGAACAACGAGTTCAAGAAATGTAGCCAAGGTCACATGCCAAGAGTTTCTGTTTGTGTCTATTTTAAAACTAGTGAACTTAATGGTTTCCCCTTCTTAGTCAACGAACCATTGTCTCTTTCTTAACTTCTCTGCCCAATTCTGTAGAGCACACTTAAAATCTTTAACTGCTTTACCAAGTTGCTTCATAACTATTATCATTAGATATTGTCAAATGTCAAAAAAAAGTGAGGCATCATTGTTAGAAAAAGGGGTGGGAGGGCAGGGAATGTTGTGGAGATACTGTGTAAAACAAAAAATAAATAAAACAAAAAAAATTTTTTAAACTTTGTATAGAATAAATAATGTTTTTGAATCTGACTTCCCAGGATCATGCACAAAATCTGATGATTTATTCAGGGATGAATTTTAAAAGTTGAACTATAAGCTCTCTTCTAAATAAACTACATTAAAGAATCTTCCCTGGCTGGTGTAGCTCAGTAGATTGAGTATCAGCCTGGGAACCAAAGGGTCACTGGTTCAATTCCCAGTCAGGACACATGCCTGGGTTATGGGCCAGGTCCCCAGCTGGGGACATACAAGAGGCCACCACACATTGATGGTTCTCTGTCAATTTCTCCCTCCCTTCCTTTCTCTCTAAAATAAATAAATAAAATCTTTTTAAAAGAAAAAGAACCTATAGGTTCCTAATTAAGCTCCAAACTATGTTTTTGTCTAATAAAAATATTTTTTACTTTCTTTCCTTTTAGCAATCTTTCAAGACAATTTATTCTGACTCTTAATTGTCTTACGACATCAAATTAGAACTTACCTTCTAGAATTCTTTTTCCATTCCTGAATTCTCTCCTTAATTTTTTCCTAGGTTTTAGAATCAGTCCTGGGTTCCAATTCCGCCTCTTTTATTATGTGCTAAGTGCTATATGTGACTTGAGCCAGTTACTTACTGTTCTGAAATTCGCATTATGCACAAATGGCAACAGATACTACAAAATCTTTTCAAATGGTTATTTTGATAATTAGATGTATAATAAACATAATAATACAGTAATTGTTAATTCAATGTTAGTTTCATTTCTTCCTCATCAAAAAACTTTCTGTTAGCTTAAAACTATTTATTACGAAAGTTTTTTAGGATAGTTATTAAAAATAATGGAAAATAGAGGTAAATAAAATGAAGAAAATTTAGATTATTAATACGGCTCATAATCAGACATAATTAGGTTAACAGTTTGTGCACAACTTTCTATCTTCTACAAGCACATAGAATACTTAATTTTCTTTCTTATATCACTAACTTAACTCATTATTGAAATATAAAATACAAATATGTATAAATCAATGCATTTTCTCAAAGTGACTATCACTACTTCTGGATGGGCTTTTGGACCTCACAATAGATCAGGAACGCGGCTGTTGGAATCAGGTTCGGCAGACGACTGACTACCAGAGGTTGAATGCAGCTCTGCAGTTTCCAGTGATGAGACCTGGGGTCAGTTATTAACCCTCCTGGGTCTCAGTTATCTCACTGTTCAGTGGCAACAGTTTCTCGATTATAAAGCTTGATGAGTCACTGTAATTTACTTATAATTTACTTGTAGTGAGACATAGCCTGCGACCAATACAGCAAGCTGTTGTTACTGTACAATACCCGTAGTCTTTTCTTTCACGATAATCACACGTTCCCCTTCGTGGATGGGAGTCGCTTTTTCCTTGAAGAATTGGGTTAGCTCCCCTTAAAGTCTTCTCTGACTTCCTCACAAGCCATTAGCTAAATGGAAAGTTATTACCATTCTCACAACAAGCTGCATGCTTCCAATTGAGATCAGACTCCTCACTGGTATACGTCTTGTTCATTTCTACCTCTGGCTCTTGGGCTTAGATGTCCCTGTGCGCTTGAAAAGCCATTGCCTTGCCAGGCTTTCAAAACCTTCCTCACTCCTCCAGACGGAGCGCTCCTCACTGCGCCGCTCACCAGCGCCCTCGCGCGGCAGTCATCCGGCACTGCCGGCCGCGCAATAAAGCCCTTCCCGTGCGGACGCGGCCCTTCACCGCTCCCAAAACCCTTTCCACACGCAGCGAATCTTTTGATCCGCGCAACAATCTGGTGAGATAAGAAAGCTGTGATTATTATTACATTTTGCCGTCACGGAAATTTTATCATGAAAACACATCCGGTTCCCTGCCTGCAATGAAAGCTTCTCCAGACCAAAGACTTTGCATTTCTCTTAAGTTTTCTTGCCCATAAATTCTGTTTACTCTGGAATGGATCTACTGCCCAAATCATTGTTATCCATAAATATAGCGAACATTTTCGAGGGCCTTTTACATATCTGTGGATTAGACACATATGGTTATCCTTTATTTATTTAACAGTATATTGGATGTCTGCTATGTGCCGGCACAATGCTCCCTGTTGAGACCCTAAACTAGGCGCCTTTTTGTTTATGTGCCTACATTAATGTTATGTGAAACAGCACTGCATTACACATCCGACGACCTCGATTCGAGGACTGCTTCTGTTAACAGATGCCTCGAGTTATCTTGTGCATTTCTAAACACCCTCTTCCTCATCTCCAATACGGAGATAATAATCTCTGATCTGACCCCCTCACGGGATAATTATGAAGCTCAAATAAGGGATGCAAGTGCTTTGTTTGATTAATGAAAATGAAGAAGTATCAATGTTATGCAAACATGAAGAGATGGTTCTTGCCCTTGCAGTCCCACAATCCAGTTGAGAAAAAAAATGGACGGAAGAAGACAAGTTACAATATAAAATGACATCTGCTAAGTAGCAGAATGTGCAAATGTATAATAACCTGGAGAGAACGTGAAACGGTAACATTACACTTTTAAACTAAGAAGATTAAAACATTATTCCAAATCTTAGTTCGTCCCCTACGTTATTAATGTTTAAATTGTGAACATGTTCATTCTTGTGGGGATTAACTTTGAATCGTAAATTGAATTACCTATTTAGATTCTAAAAATGTTTTAATGCCCTGTATTACTGTGGTGGTACCTTACCCATATTTATTTCATTCTTCTACACCTATTCCAATGGAACTATAAGAATTATTGCACCCCCAAACCCCCCTCCCCCAGTTTCTGAGGTAAAAAGAATAGGAGAAAATGTAAGGAAGCTGCTCTTTGATCTCCATGCACATCAATTACAGGTAATAAATCTCCCTGCATTGGAGCTAACACAGGATCTCAAAAGCACATGGACTTTGCCTATTAGAAAATCTAAACCAAATAGTGACTATTTGTTGCTTAGATTTATTTTGTGAGTAATGTAACTGAAAAAACAACCCAGCATTGAAGAATGTATCATTTTTAATCTCAGCACTTTTAGCTACTGCCAACACCAGATAGAGTATCTTATTGCAATAATTCAAGGATTTCTCTATTAGTTTCTCTAAGCCCTTAAAGCAAATGAAACTCTTATGATATAAAACACCTTCTTTCCGTTTTTTGTTTTTTTTTTTCTCTCTCTTTTTTTTTTTTTTTCCTTCTTCCAGCTCTCAAGCCTAACTGCTTTTCAGGTTAGAATTTTAAATGAATGAGATAAATGAAATTCTATCTAACTGTATTAATTTTTGACACTCTTTTTATGATTCTTTTAAAAAGAACATAGAAACGAATTGCAGCTTTAGCTGCTGTACAGTCATGATAAATAGCATGCTACAAATACTATTTTTTCAAACTTTTGAAAGAACAATTTCGATGTTTAATCTCTTAGGTGGCTTTACAAACACTCTGCATTGATAATTGACCAAGGAGCTATGAATGAGGTTTCTTACACAAAGAAAAGCACTCGTATATTAAAGGGAGCACTTTCTATTTTTCCCTATTGTTTAACCTTTTGTTACCATCACAAACAGATACACGTAGTTCTTATCTCTGACCTTGAGAAACTGTATAGCTTTATCGAGGCTTCCTTTTAGATCACAGATGACCTTCAGTTGATGTCATTGAGCTCTGACCTGCCTCAGTGATCTGCTCACACAAAATACATATGCTGAACAGTGCTGGTGTGTGCAGTAGGGGTAAGTGAATTATTTACAAAAATTTGAGTTGACACCTTTTATCAAATGTGGAAAGATGAAGACAAAACAGCTGCTATTGCTGTCGTAAGCAATCTGCTGGTGATTGAATAAAAGTGTCAAGAAAATGGCTGCTTGATGGCCTTTTGTTCTCCCTCATCCAGCTTGATGTTAGTTTGAGCTGTCAGTTAGGAATCACGGCAGTGTGATTTATCAATAGACTGAGTGACCTTCTATTTTAGCTGGTGGTAGAACTGGAAGACAGCGCCCTCTACTGCAAATGCACAGCACTTCCTTTGAGTGTGCCATGGACCTGAGCCTGTGGTTTGCATTTGCTAGAAGCAACCTCACCCTTTTATGATAATTACAGATTTTTATGTTTTGTCCCATTTCAATTGCCTCCACACATTTATTAAAAATTATTAAAATCAAAAAACTTCACGCATATTTCTATACCTTCCAGCAAACTAATTTCAAAAATCAGTATTTCAGAGAAAATGCTTCCTCCTTGCTAATTAAACTGCAGAATAAGGAAACATTATCTTTGTTAGCAAACTGAATCTTTAAATAGTTTTTGCACTATATTGATACTAATAACCCATCTGTAGTAACTCAAATTATTTTATAGCCTCTATAAATAGGATTTAGACTTATTTTTCTGCCATAATATCATGGTCTCCCTAGGGAAAGATGCTATTCTCAATCAGAGCTTTGTGAATCCCTGATGAATAAAAAGTTGCTGTGGGCCAGGACCTTACAAATTAATATTTCTACTGTTATCATATTATTATATGCATATTTTAAAGTAGGATTTTCTGATTCAATGGATAATTATTTCATCCAAAACCTAAATAAGATGAAAGTAAATTATGAGGGAAAGGACATTCTAGCAGTTTTTGAAAAGGAAATACTGAATATATTTAAAATAATTAAAATAACATTATTTGACTTCCAATAACACAGCCTTTTAATGTTCATATCTAACTTGCTACAGTGTGCCACAAACTTAGGTTTAAAAAAAAAAACTGTTAAATATACACTATTTCAAATAAACTTATTTTCTGTTTAAGGTATTTCATAATAATTTTTATTTTAAATCTCATCTTGTATTTTTTAATCAGACATGAACAATTAATGTTCACATATTATATTGTTGGTTGTATTACAGACTTAACTCCTTAAAGATACTTTTCTAAATCTATCTTTCCTCAGTATTTCCTAGAGGTAGTTTTCATTGCATGACAGATTAGGGCAGACCAGGTTAGGTATATAAAAAGATGTGCTTCACTGTTTGGCAAAATTTCCACTTTGTACTACATGCTTTTTCCTCCTTAGTTTAATTATTAGGTGGTTGACTCTTTCTCACTTAAATCTACAGAAGATCTCGGCTTGGGGTTCAGACCTCAATTCTTTGCATGAGCTTTGACTTTTTCCTCTCTGTGCTGATATACATACAGACCATGACTTGTTCATAAAAGATCTGCAGCAAAGTTGAATAATATGTAAATTTTATGTTGTAATGAATTAGGTCCTAAGATCTTTAAAGGTCAGACACCTGGTATAATACATCACATTTTTTAATATCAACTACAAAATAACTGTAATAAATTTTTCCAGCACCACATCCTCACACACTGTTACCCACAAGGAAGCACCAAAGGAAATGTGTCATTTGTCAAAACATGCAGAAAAGCTGGTATGTGTACTAGTCACTTTAAAAGTAATGCTCAGGTTAGAAATAGCTTTCTAAATGAATATTTTGTGGTTAAACAAAGAAAAACATAGTAGTGTTTGACTAAAAGTATCTCCTGATATGTAAAAAGAATAAGAAAGAAACAACTAACATTCTAGGGTATATGATAAAATCATTTTAATTAGTTATAGGGTAATGTATAATTTATAAGCAAAGAGCCTTATTTGATTATCTTTAAGGAAAAATTCAACAGGCCTGGAAATTTAGGCATGGATGAGTGAATGGTCTATTAAAAAAAATGTATCTCTGAGTTACAGAAAGTTGATAGTTGCTATTAAAATAAAAATATTTATTTCTTTTATAACGCTATTTGCAAGCTTCCATTACAAGTCTCTATTATAGGAGCAGGTCTATTAACGAGGGAAGAAAGAGAGATTTGCCTGCAAATAAAGCAGACTTGGGGGATTTGAAAATGTAAACCCACATGAATACTTGTTCTCATTCCCAGCCACTCCGTGTCCCTATTCTCCAATAATCCATTTTGTTAACCTAAGATACAGTGAAATGAACAGATAGGCAGGAATGTTCACCTTTCCAGTTTCTAATGTTGATCCAGACGAGTCCTTGATAGGATAATGTTATCGAAGGCATGCCCTTGCATTCATTGTAAGTGGTCATTTTACATGCAACCCTGGCTTGCCAATCAATATTCAGATAGAAATTGAGACTGTATTTGAGAAATAATTGAATGAATGTATCCATGTGAATAGTATTTGTGTTTTAAACTGCAACATGTTTAAAGAAAGACTGACTCATTAAACAACCAATTTTATGTTTTCCAACATATTCTATAATGATTCTGTTAGCACATACGTACATATGGCATCAGTCAATTGTCACAAAGGAAAGTGGAAATTTTGTCCAGGTCATTAAGAGGCACCCCATGAGTTAAAAAATTGAAGCCAATATAGTTTTAGCATTTGAACATTCTGGAAAATTGCCCAAATCCCACCCATTTTAATAGGTATACATAAAGTTAACCGAAATATTCATAACCTTTACAGCCAGATCTGAAGTGAACTTTCTAAGCTGAGGAGAATGAACCCCACTCCACCCACGGCAGCAGCTGAACACCTGCGTCCTTGCTCCCCAGCCAATCCAAAGCAGAGCTCGTTAGAGAAACTGAGTGGTGGAAGGTGATCAAAAATGAACCTTTCAGTGTTTAAATTAGTTTGTTCAAATTGGGCAATGAACATGAAGAAACAATTTAAAGAAATTTACAGTAATCTCAGAAAAGCAATTTAAAGTAGATTGACCCCCCCCCCCGAAAAAAAAAGAATGTTTTAGAGCATAACATATAATGCCATGAAGGTGCTGTAAGACGAACGTGGTCGTCTTACACTGGTCAAGTGTTACCCTGGTCAAGTGTAAACTTCCTTCGGTTTCCTGGATAGCAATTCCAGAAAGTAAGAATCTGGTAAACAATTTGGCAGCATGACCCATTCATTCTTTCACTCAACAAATGTTGATTGAGTGCTGAGTTTGTGCCTGACGATGAACACACAGACAAAGGCCCCTGCCTTCAGGAGCTGATATTCGGGTGGGAGAAGGTAGACAATAAGCAAGCAAATAATTACATAGCTAGCACATCAGGTGCTGGTAAGAACAGTGGAGAAATCATTTTTAATTAGCAGGGGAGGGAAGAGAAGTATGTTGCTATTTTAGTAGGATGATTAAGAATAGCTTCACTGAGAAGGTGGCATTTGAGCAAAGACCAGGAAGAAGAAGGGTTATTGAGGGGAGGTGCCCCAGCTGTGGTTGATCTCAGAATCCTACTAGACCAGCTGTCTGGATAGCCCTGTACTACAGAACCCAACCCTGTCTTGGTCAATCATGCAGGCACCCAGCAACCAGGATGCCAAGGGCCCTGGGGGGCTGTCGCCAGTGTGGACCTACGGCTGGGCCATGGTGCTAGATGGAACAGCAGGACAGGGTTCACGTCTCACAAGCCCCTAAGCACAAGGAGCGCGACGCTTTATGACACCTCCATGAGCCCTCAACCTGCCTCTCCCTTTCCTGCCCTGGTTCCAAGTGTTCTCCGAGAGAACTCACACTGGTACTTTTCATCTATGTCATGGAACTAGTAGAAATCAAAACTAAATATATGTTTAAAGTTATGCACTGGCTACTTACAATATAAATAGCTAGTAAAAGGCAGAACTGGACCTTGAATTTTCAATAAATTAGATATATGTGTGCACAGGAAAAAAAGACAAACAAAATTCATTAACGTGACAGTCATAGTTCTAGAGTAGGTATCAGCAAATTACAGCCCAAGGTGCCAACTCTGACCCAAGGCTTGTTTGGGCAAAATGTTAATGGCACACAGTCATGTATGCTTGTGTAGCTTCTTTGGCAACACGACAACGGAGCTGAGGAGTTTGAACAGGGATTATATGGCATGCAAATCTGAAATACCGACTGTCTGACCCTCGACAGAAAAGGCTTGCTTGTCCTTGATCTCCAAAGTTCCATTACCAAAGGTTTTCATTTTCTCCCTGTGCTTCTGTATATTTTATCTTCTCTTTAGATAGAAATATGTGATGGTTATAGGCAGAAAAAAAGATAAAGACAGTCATGCATCATGTAACAAGAAGGATACATTCTGAGAAATGCATCGTTAGGCAATTTTGTCATTGTGCGGAGGCCATAGAGTGCACTTACGTTCACCTAGATGGGATAGCCTTCTACACACCTAGGCTACAGACTTGTACAGGGGTCATCACACTGAATGCTGTAGGCAATCATAGCACAATAATAAGTATGTGTATAACATCTACACCTAAATAAAC
This sequence comes from Noctilio leporinus, assembly GCA_004026585.1. Lineage (NCBI taxonomy): Eukaryota > Metazoa > Chordata > Mammalia > Chiroptera > Noctilionidae > Noctilio > Noctilio leporinus. Next base: position 365,167 of record PVIW01000151.1, read on the forward strand.
ATAAAAAGGTAAAAATACAGTGATAAAGGATCGTACACCTGTACAGGGCACTTACCATGACTGGAGCTTACAGAACAAGAAGGTGCTCTGAGTGAGTCAGTCAGCGAGTGGTGGGTGAATGTTAAGGTCTAGGACGTTACTCTAAACTATTGCAGATTTTATAAACACTTCACACTTAGGCCACACTAAATTTTTAAAAGTATAGATTTTCTTCGAAAATAGATTAACTTTGTTTACTGGAACACTTTTACTTGATAGAAGACTTCTTGATTTTTTTAACATTTCAACGTTTAAAACACAAACACATTGTGTAGCTGCACAAAAATATTTTGTTTCTTTGTTCTTTATTTGATAAGCTTTTTTTCTCTTTAAAAATCTCTTTTATACTCTTTTAACTTTTTGTTAAAAAATAAGACACATACATTAGCCTCGGCCCTCAGTGTCACTTTCTTTCATCTCCATACAAGGACTTCAGTGGCAGTAATATGCATGGAGATGTCATTTCCTATAATAGCAATGCCTCCCTCTGAAATACCTCCTGAAGGGTCTGCACGTTTTTGCTTTGGCCATGAGTGTCATGCTGCTCAAAGGGACACGCTTCTGTGGCTGGTTTCAGTACAGATCACTAGAAGTTCCTCCATGTCTGAGAAAGGTTCCTTCCTGAACTTTTATTACTCTTGTTGCCTTCAGTGAATGCCTTTAGCAGCTTCTGTCACTTTGTTCTTATTCTTTAAGATCATAGCGCTGGTGAAGTGGAACATGCCTGACTGCTGAGCAGTAACCACTGTTGATTTTCCATCTTCATAGTCCTTAATCACTTTTAATTGTGTTCCCAGGTCCATACTTGACATAGCAACATTAGCAGTAGATTTTGCACACTTAGGGGCCTTGATGAACAGAACAACATGAGATTAAACCAAGTCCAAGAGAAAATGGTGCTATCAAGAGATACGGTAAATAAGATGGATGTGTGAGGTGCCTGCCATTGGAACAGGAAATACTGTTCTACAGCAAATTCTTCTTTGTTTTCTTTTTATAATTTTATTCATTATTTTTAGATAGAAGGGCAGGGAGGGGAAGAAGAAAGGGAGAGAAACATCAATGTATGGTTGCCTTTCACCTGCCTCCAGCTACCTGGCTGGAAACCTGGCTTGCAACCTGGTTATACACCTTGACTAAGAATTGAACCAGCGACTTTTGGACTCACAGGCCGGTGCCAATTCACTGAGCCACCAGTCAGGGTTTCCAGCAAACTTTTGATAAGTAGAAAGAGTACACTTGAAAATAATGATTGAAAATTATAGTATAGTCAGTAGATAAACCAGTAACATAGTCATTCATTATCAACTGTTCTGTACCGTACATGGCTGCATGTGCTAGATGTTTATATGAATAGCAGCACAGTAGGGTTGTTCGTACCAGCATCATCACAAACACATGAGTAATGTGTTGCACTACAATGTTATGGCAGCTACAAGTCATTAGATAATAGGACTTTTTCAGCTCCATCATAATCTTATGGAAACAGCTTACATGTGGTTAGTTTGTCGTTGACCAAAATGTCATTATGCTAGGCATGTATAGTTATACATAATTATATGTAATATTGTTCTTTTGTATTACTTGGAAATATACTATAAAATGATGAATGGTTACTATTACATCTAGTTTGGTCCTTGGCCATGGTTAAAAAGTTTACAATGCAGGCTATAAAATTACTATTGTGGTCCTGGCCAGGTGGCTCAGTTAGTTGGAAAGTCATCCCATGTCAAAATGTTGCAGGGTTAATCACCGGTCGGGGCACAGACCTGGGCTGTGGGTTCAATCTCCATTCAGAGCACACACAGGGTGCCGCTGACCAGTGTTTCTCTCTCACATTGATGCTTCTCTCCCTTCCTCTCTCTCTAAAAATCAATAAACATAGCCTCAGGTTAGGATTTTTTTAAATTACTATTTATGTCATTAACATTTGCTGCTTGCACATTCTGCACTTTGGATACTGCAACTATTAATTTCCAGTCTTCATCATAATTCTATGCGACAATTATTATTATTATTCCTTTTCACAGATGAGGAAACTGAAAAGCAAAAGAGTTCTGTAATTCAACCCAGGTCACACGTTTGTACGTTAGAGTCAGGATCAAGTCCAAATGGTGTGGAGCCAGGCTATTCCTCCAAATCCTATACTGTACTGCCTCCTTGTGACTATTTAATTCTGGTAACACCTTCATAGAAGGAAAATGTACTTGGTCCCTGGGAAAAATTAGTTCTCGCCAGTTAATACTCAAAGTCTGAAAACTTTTACAGAGGCTGACAGAGGAAAGAGGTGGGTGGGAGAGAGAGAAAAAGGGGTTGGGGAGGGGAGGGAGGATAGATGTGGGAAGTTGAATTTTTATAGTCCAGACTGTATTAAAAAGGTAAGTCATGGAAAGGAGTCTGGGATATTAGTCAGGGTTCTCCAGAGAAGCAAAACCAATAAAGTGTGTTTGTGTGTGTAGGTGTGTGGCGGTAGGGGGAATTTATTTTTAAAGAACTGGTTCATGCAGTTGTGGGGAATGGCAGGTTTGAATTCTGCAGAGCAGGTCAGCAGGCGAGAGACAGACCCAGGGAAGAACTAATGTCTTAGCTTGAGTCTGAAGGCAACCTCGAGGCCGAATTCTTTCTTTCTTGGGGGACCTCAGTTGTTTTGTTTTGTTTTTTTCCTCCTAAGCTCTTAATGGATTGGATGAGGCCCACCTGCATTTCTTTACTGAAGGCTACTGATTTAAATGTTAATCTCATCTTTTAACAAAATTATCCTACAGCCACATCTAGACCGGTGTTGGACCAAATGTCTATGCATCATGACTTAGCCAAGTTGATGCATAAAATTAACTATCACAGCTGGGTAACTTATGAAGAAGGGAAGGAAAAAAGAGAAGAAGAAGAGAGGACTAAGGTACATAACCACAGTGGGATATGGGGACTCCGGGCAGGAGCACATACTCGACTTCCCTCCAGTTGTTTACAGGCTAGTGAAAGAACTAGATGAGCCAACAGAAAAGTCGGTAACAGAAAGGCTCAGGCCTTGACTCTAAACATGGATTTGGACACATCTAAACGTGGGTTGTCAATGGATGGACAAGCAACGATGGAAATGGCTTTAGTGTTTAGCTTGAAGAGGGTGGGAACCTTGTGGAGGGGGTTGTGGGTTGGGGAGGAGTTGAAGAGGACAGCAAACGCCTGGTATCTTATCCCTGATCCGTCACAGCAAGCGAAGTGGAAAGATTTGCTGTCACAAGGCGTTCTGTGACTTGAGGAGCACGGTCAGCCGCTTTAATGAGCAGGAGTGGGTCGCCTGGCTTCAGCTTTCATGCAGCAAGGCCTCCAGGCACCTCTGCACCACCTGGAGACCATCAGGCTTTGTAGCGCAAGAAGGTCTAGGAACCAGAACTCTGCGCCTCCAAGGAGTGGCGGAAGGGCCTTGAACGGGGGGTCTGAAGAGTTTTGGAGCAATGGACAGGAGTGAGGCTGGATTAGAGGTTGTGGCACAGAAGATGTCAGACATAGCTAGAGAATCTTCAGAATAAGTGGTGTACCCGTGCATGGTTTACTAGGGATTAGGATTGGGTTACTGTTACTCTTACCCTCTCAGTATGCATAGGCTGAGGACACATTGGTATAATACTCTGTGACAGCTGTTTTGATGGACATAAGTACAGTGTGGTATAGAAGTACGGAGGTTCATGAGACCTCTGGAATGTGGGTGTCTGTATATAATTCCATGTAGCTTGAGCATGAAATCCTTGTGGGCTGAAGGTAAAATGGGAATCACAGTTTCTCTGAGTTCATAGATCCTTTCTGATTAAGGCTTTTTCAGACTGAACCACTGGACCACAGTGACTCTTCTTTTCATCTTCCTCCACCCATCACTCTTCATGTCCCTTCACTGCAAATTTATCTTTCTTATTATGAATTTTTTCTCCCAGAGAATATGTCCATGTTCATTTGCAGATGAATAATTAGCAAATTTGCTTAATTGGAAACAAATGCAAAATGTAAGTTCCATCAAGATAGGAATTCCATTTCTGTTGTTCAAGTTTTCATCCCTGATACTTAACAAAGGCAAAATATGTTACTAAGAAAAAAAAGTCATCTCAGTTTTCTTTTATTTTGAAGATCAATAACAGCTTGTAATACTATAAGGAAGCCCAGAAAGATGTAAAATTGCTTAGCAGAGTGCTCGGCACATAGTTAATGGTCAGCAAATGTCAGATGTCATTATATAAAGAAAAAGAAAAGAAACAAATTAACATTCCAGAAAAAAAATTAAGTAGTTAGGCATTTAGGGACTAGATTATAAAGGGCCTCCATGCCATATTGAGATGTTTACATTTTTTCTAAAGGCGAGGTGAAATCAGATAATTTTCAGCAGAGGAATAAATGGTATGAGCTACATTTTAAAGTGACTTCCTTCATATCTGTGTGAAGAATAAAACAGAGAGGGATTTTGAAAAATCAGAACAGTCAAAAGGAGGTAGCAGATTGGAGAGGTATTTGGGAAATAAAACTGGCAGGAAATGTTAAGAAATTTCAGAAAAAGAAAAAACTAAGTAAAAGATAATGCAATATGAGAGACACTTTAAGCTTAAGGAGGAGTTTCTCACAAATATGTTTCTAAGTGGTTTACCAAGAAAGATTGCAGTACTCCCTTTTCTGAGGTCTTTTTAAAATAGGATGGATCCACCTTTGTCTGGTAGCTGAATCTTGGGCTGGATCAAAAGTTGATCCACAGTTTTGATGCTATGATTTCAATGGAAAACAAAAAGGCAGGCACTACAGTATACAAAAACAATGCATAGTGTTTTTAAGGCTTTAACCATATACAACTCTTACCTTGTTTTTATTTACTTACAGACTTTTCCCATTCACCTTTAAAAATGTCATCATTCTCTGCTCATGATTCCTTTTTCTAATCATGTTATCATTATATCCCATCACTTTACAACAATGACATTGCTGCAGAGTGACTTCATTACTGTAAAGGAACAATGTGAGTTTACTGCTGGAAAAAAGTATAATTAAAAGCATAAATTATGGCTGCTGTCAAGACAACAGACATTAACCCTGAAACTTAGAACATAATGCAGAAATAGGTTAGGTTTATGCTACCTGAAATCATTGTGAACCTTGAGTGTTTTCTCTACAAATAATGCACCCAAAAGTTATTACATTTTTTTTTAAACAAGGAAACTAGGTGAACAGCCTATATTGCCTCTTTTCCAGGTCTTTTCTCCTCTTGATACATGCCACACTGATATTAAAAGGTGTTATGAGAATGTATTAAAGGCCACTGAAGGAGCTATTAGTATAAAGTAGATGTCATTTAAAAACCAAAGAATTGATGGAATATAGGCACTACCAGAAATCCTTAGTCTTGTACAGACTCCAAGGAAATTTATCCAACGTCTAAAAAATACGATGCTTCAGCTGCCATCCACTGAGTACAATCTCAGCTATATCAATTATTTAATATTCTGAGATGAAGGGCACCCCTGCTTTCATTATACTTTGTACTCTCAAGCTAGCCTAATATTGAGGTTCAGAAAGCCATCCCCTCATTGCCATTGTGCTCCAACACTTCAAATCAGAGACCAGATATCCACCATAGGCCCTCAAGAGCACTTCAAGGGGAAAGCTTGACTACAAGTTTAGTCTTGGGAATCTTCATCAGACATGTTTTTCCTGGAATGGTAGGCTTCATAACCAGAGACCTACAACAGGACTGTGTACCAAGAGAGGGCACTTAGCCACTTTATTGCAGATGTTGCAGTGGAAGTCCATAATTATTTTGAGAGGCTAGAATATGAGAGCTCTAGAATTACGTACCACTCAGAGGTTTTCAAATCTATAGAAACACGCACACATACCCTGAAAACTTTGACAGGTTGCAAAATAACAAGCAACCTTCCTCCAAAAAACTTAAATGCTTCCCTTTGCATGTGTATCTATCTATAAATCATTATACCTATATAGATAGCTATATGCAGATAACTATATGATCTCTAGGTCTTTATATATATCTGTATATATGAGGTCTGTCCAAAAAGCATCGAACCATGTAATATGAAAAACAGATACATTTATTGAATAAGATGCAAGACATAAGAAACATTATACATAAGATAATAACACTGCAGTCCCCTTCAAAGTAGTCACCTTGGGACCTCACACAGTTCCCAATCTCCATCAGCTTCCCAGTCATAGTTTCCTGAATCTTATTGATGGTCTGAAATCTCTTCCCTTTCAAAGGTGATTTTAGTTTTGGGAAAGGCCAGAAGTCTCAGGGCACCAAATCTGGGCTGTAGCGGGACTGAGTCACCTGGGATATTTGATGTTTCACCAAAAAACTCCGCATAAGACATACTGCATGATGAAGCTGCAAAACACGGGTTGCCCATAGCTGCAGCCTTCTGAATCATCCAAATAGTTTCCACAGAAGAATGTTCAAGCTTAATGCAAAATTTGATGCACGTTCATTGCTCTACTTGCTCAGACATTTTGAATGTGATAGCCACATAGTACACATGCTTACTCAATGGCATCTCTGCTGCCCCTGACTAGTACACACATGTGCATTCCAGTCCACTCTTGTTGTCTGCCAGGTTACATCAGTGCTGGGCAAACCATTCTCATTATATTAACAATGACTGGACTTTTTCCAGATAGACTTTATAGATAGATAGATAGAGATAGATAGATCTATATATCTATATGATTGCTAAATACGTATATACAGGTATATAAAATGAAATAACATACACACACATAAAATTATGCACACTGATTCACCAAAGTCTCAGAACCTTTATATACACATAATCATATAGAAATAATAAAATGGTGTATCTTATCATAACAAAGAATAATAATAATAATAAATAGAAAGGGAGGAAACTTTTGGGGGTGATGGGTGAGTTTGACATAAACTGTGATGATGTTTTCATGGTAATACTTACCACCAAACTCATTGTATATACATTAAACATGTGTAGCTTTTTATATGTCAAAAAACAATATTCTTCTTTTCACATGTTACATTAACAAATATGCAATTGAAAATCTCTGATCTTGGACAAAATATTTTTAAACTAGTATCTGATATACTGAGGGGCACAATTTAAATCTATTCAATCCTCATGAAAGGCAATTTGACAATATATTTTATGAGATTATTTTTAAAGGTCTTACAATTTGACCCAGTAAAATTATTCATAGAAATATCCTAAGGATGAAATAAAATATAGGAAAAACTCAGACATAAATATTTTCATTGCAGTGTTATTTACAAAAAAATGGAAATGGTTATAGAACTGTATAAAATATGCAGCCATTATAAAATTAATATAAAAATAAGAGAAAGAAAATGCAACTAAGAGCATGAATTCCTTAATGTATTTGAACCCTAGTTTTATCTGTTCTTTGGACCCTGAGAAGTGCAATACAATAATGCCTCTGATGTAGTTATAATACCAGAAAAAAACAGAGATATGTAATATATTTTCAGAAATATTTTTCATTGTTTTTATTTTATTTCTAAGTAGTAAGTTATACTACATATATCATAATTATTAAGGATATTTGGCCTTGGCTGGTGTGGCTAAGTTGGTTAAAGTATCATCCTGTAACCAGAAAGAAGATTGTGGGTTCAATCCCCATTCCAGGTACATACAGGAGGCAACCAATTGAAGCTTCTCTTGTATTAATGTTTCTCTCTGTCCCTTCCTCTGTCCCTTCCTCTGTCCCTTCCTCTCTCTCCAAAACAGCAATGAGAAAATGTCCTTGGGTGAGGATTAAAAAAACATTTAAAGATATTTAAAGACAGGGAACAAAGGATTATTCTCACCATATACAAAGAAATATTTTCCTTATGGTGAATAGCAGATTATTTATTACTAAAATTCATCATTTCACCAGCAAAGAATATGTATATGTGTGATAAATAAGCAGATTCCTTGAGGGGTGATTTGTCATGTTTACCAAAAAGTGAGGGCTAATTTCTGTTAAAATATTTTTCAATATTTTTAATGAATTTTAATAAAGGTTTATCAGGCGCTTGTTATGGTGCAGAACTTTTATTAAATTCTGTGAACCATAAAACGTTTTTTTTTTTTTTGAATGACACATAGTTTAGTTTTTCATTTAGAGGCTATAAAAGTGTTCACAAAAGTTATGTTGAAAAAAAAGTGATTGAAAGTGCTAAAACACTGTACAGAATATAAAATCCTTTCATAGACTTTTTATGACACATGAAACATGAGTCTTAAAGGTTTAATGTTACTGACTTTCATACAAGGCTTTTTAATTCTTGATTCCAGTTATGGTTCTGCAAATGAACTGTGACATTAAAAGGAATCAGGCTGGAACTGCCTGGGCTCACTTTCTAGATGAGTTCGCACTGGCCAGAAAAGGTTTGCTCTAAGAGCCACCCTGCCCACGACTGATTAACATTCACTTACTTTCATGGGACAGAGGAGTGAGCCCGCTTGATAGATTCCCTCCTACTTAAATTTCAGTATTAATGTTGGGATGGGCACTTAGATTAGTGTTAGTAAATATGAAGTGTGAAAGACGATTATGCCTTAATCCTGGTTTCTTTAGTATCGTACTCCATTTATTGCTATAACTGCAATGTTGTCTTAGTAAACCATAGAACCAATATTGCTGTCTATTCCACTTAAAATAATGGATAGAAATTCAATTTGGCTCTACCTTTGGGGAATTTTCACTCAAGAGGCTGACCTGAACCCAGTACAGAAGAGAAATTCACTACTTTTTTTGATTTCTAGTATTTGAATTTAACCATTAAAAGTTGTCATTTTTTGTGAGTTAAAACAGTTGAAATCTTCCATTACTTATGGGTTACATTAATTTTAATATGTTTTCAAAGCCACAGTAGTGGTTTGTATTAAGAGGAGAATAGAGCAATAGGTGATGAACTGGGTCAATTATAAGAAGTCAGTCTGGGTAGTTTTCATTGGACTTCAGAGCAATATGCTCAAGGTAAATTATCTTAAGTACTTCCTTAGCATTTTACATTATTTTGTGTGTATAGACACTGTCCTTACTGGTTTCTTTCCTAGAGAAATCAAAGTTTTCACTTCCATCTGTTGATATTGTACTGTGAAAATAAATCACTTACAAAAATACTTGAGTTTATAGAAAAGAATAAAAATAAGTATGGTGTTGAATAACTATTCCACACATACTTCAGCTGCATTAGAAATAATCAATGCCACTCTCTACAAGGCTGAAATAAAATATCTGGGTCATATATGATATTCATGATTCATCTGTTTGTTTTAATAAAAAATCTCGTCCTTATTTCAAAATTACTTTAATATGAAAGGGACTAGACACTGCGTTTCTCAAAATGAGTCATAACTTAATATCCTGGATATAACCAAAAGAATGATCAAACACAGTAAAAATGTCTACTTCCTTGTCATCTGTGATGTTTCTAATATGAAACATATGGTTCTAATTTATTAAAAATTATAAAATATTTTCTTTCTCTATACATCTCAGCACTACATATTTTAAACCAAAAGCTCACAAATTTTACAATAATTTTAGTGTACTTCAGAAATTATTGAAAGACATTTTTTGATGCGTTACTATATAGTGCATTAAAGACATATCACAAATTATAATTTTTTCTTTAACTCCCATGTTTTATGTATTATCCATTTGGATCTCAGTTTATTATATACTGTGGTTGTAAGATAGTAAAACTTCATTTCAGCTAGAAGAGTCTGAGTTAAGATCATTCATTTAAAAAGATTTGCTTTCCTCTTATGTATTCTAAATTAATAAACTTTCACTAAATTGCCAAATAATTCTTGTTCTGTATAATCTTTGAATATCACTTGGCTATCTATTACCCTAGAGATGAATACAAAATACAAACTACTTAGTCCACTAAAGCCAAGAGCTAAGGAGCAAAAATTCTGCCTAACACTCAAGAAGACACAAGTTATCTATCCAAGTGGAAAGAAGCTTCAAAGGTGCATGGGTAGAAATCTGAGGAAGCCCAGGGAGGGGAAAAAGCCATTACAAGTTTTGTCTATATTTAAGACATTTTTAGAACCATCAACTATTGCTAATTTAGGAGGGAGGAAGAGGAGGAAATTGAAAACAGATCTAACTTTCTGAGAAACAAACTGTTTCCAAACAAGCAATAGTTTCTAAAAATCACACTTTAATCTCTCAGTAGTATGTACATTTGGGGCGATGTTTTTAAATGTTTCCTGCTTTCCATGCCACTAGATTTTAAAATTCTGAGCATGATGGATAGAAGACATGTCACTTCCACTTGGAGGCAACAGAAGCAGGTGTGAGATCTCCAGCGTGTCTCTCTCCGTCAACAGTGACTTTAGAAAACACAGCCATCAAATAATAGAACCCTGGATCCTTGGGTCACTTCTTGGGTAAGAGATGCTGGATAAGAGCCTATAACCTGACCTGCCTTGGAATTTGCAAGAGGAAGAAGTAAACCTTGTTGTGTTCAGGTACTAATAGTTCAGGATTTTTTTGTTACTGCAACAAAACTTTGTCTATTTTGACAATATTTTGTCTTATAAGTTAGATAATATAGATTTGTCCTTAATTCCCTGCCGCTTTGTCCCCTCATCACATCAAATCAGTCCACACATTGATTTAGCCTTCTAGTCACCTTTCTGAATTCTACTAATGCTCCCCTAAGATCTACTACTATTCTAAGCACCCAGGATAGAAAGATAAATAAGATAGATGATTACATTTTTGGAGGACAAGACAGATATTAAGACAAATTATTTGAACACAGTGAGATTGGGAGACATTGTACTTTCTATGAATTGGGTGAGGCTTCCCAGGGCAGAAAGTGTCTCACAGTGAGTGTCCAGAAAGATGAATAAAAATGTATCATTCCCACGGTCCCTGCGTAGACAGGCAATGTCTCAACCTTAGATTCTAATAGTCTCTGAATTTGTCTTTCTGCCTTCAGATTTCTACCCCTCACTACCCTACATGTCAATCTTCCCAAATGCCACCTATGTTACTTTCTCTTTTTAAAAATTGTTATGGCATCTTTTACATTACCATTTAGTCCCCTTATTCTCACCTCCTTCCTCGAAATCACCACCCTGCTGTTCATGTACACGTGTCCTTTTTCCATTTCACTCATTCCCTCCACTCCCTAACCTCTCTTGCCCCTTAGCTGTCATTCCTCCTCTCTCTGACTCTATTTTGCTTGCTACTCCAGTTTGTTCATTAGGTTCCACATAGGGGTGAAATCATATGGTATCTCTCCTTTCTACGACTGGCTTATTTCACTTAACATACTGTTCTCCAGGCAGGTTACTAAAGCTGAAAACTAATCAGGCCGTTCACCTGCTTAAAAGCATTCCACAGCTTCTTTTTCATTCCATCTCCAACACCTCCCTTTGTACGCACCACAGAGAATTCCTCATCTTTTCTTAAATGCCCCCAAACTTTTCATACCTCCTTGCTTAATGGTTTTTATTCCCTTTGACTTGAGGCCCACCTCTCTTTGCTGCTATGCACTTCCTGGTGCAAATCTGGCCAAGTAAATTACACCTTCTGCCCACACTCTACAAAGCTAACTGCAACAATAATAATAATAACAAGTAATATTTATTGAAAACTGCCTTTTTGTCAGGCACTTAAGCACTTTTTTTGTGTGTATTGAACCGTCTATGCATCCCAGACATAAATCCCACTTGGTCATGGTATATGATCCTTTTAATATACTGTTGAATTCACTTTGCTTCTATTTTGTTAAGAACTTTTACATCTATGTTCATCATGGATATTGGTTTGTAGCTTTCTCGTGGTATCTTTCTTTGTCTGGTTTTTAATCAAGGGAGTGAAAGTCTTGTACCCTGAAACCTATAAAGCCAGTAATGAAAGAAATATAAAAAGACATAAATAAATGGAAAGTCATCTTGTGTTCATGGAGTGGAAGAATTACTATTGTTAAAATGTCTGTACTACCCAAAGCGATCTACAGATTCAATGGTATTTTTTATAGAAATAGTTAAAACAACCTTAAAATGTATATGGAACCACAAAAGACCCTAAATAACTGAAGCAAACTGAAACTATAAAACTTTCAAGAGAAAATTTAGAAAAAAAAACTTTATTCCCTTGAATTAAGCAAAAATTTCTTAGATATGGCACCAAAAGCATAGTTTATAAAAAAAATTTGATAAATTAAACTTCATCAAAAGTTAAATATGCTCTTTGAAAGACTATTAAAAGAATGGAAAGACAAACCATAGATCTGGAGAAAATATATGCAAAGTATATATTTGATAAAGGACTGAATATAGAATATAGATATATTCTATATCTAGAATATATAAGGAACTCTTAAAACAAAAAACACTCCTTAAAAACTTAGATATATAGCCAAGAGAAACGAAAAGCCTATGCCCACACAAAAACTCATACAAGAGTGTCCATAGTAGCTTTATTTGCTATAGACAAAATTGAAAATAACCCAAATGCCTGTCAATAAATAATATTACGTATATCTGTACAATGGAATACTAATCAGCAATTTTGAAGCATCACACTTCCAGGTTTCAAAATATATTCTAAAATTATAGTAATCAAAAAAGTATAGTGCTGACATAAAAATAGATACATAAACCAGTGGAGCCAAAAATAAAGCCTCATATATATGGCCAGCTGGTCTTAGACAAGGATGTTAAGAATACACATTAGGAAAAGGACAGTGTCTTTAGTAAATGGTGATTTTAAAAATTGGATAGCTACATGTAGAAGAGTGTAATTAGTTAGACCTTTACCCTATACTATAAGCAAAAATTAATTCAAAATAGGTTAAAGGCTTAAAGATAAGACCTGAAACTGTGACACTCCTATAAGAAAACATAAGAGAAATCTTTTCTAATGTTGATCTTGGCAATGATTTCTTAAAAAGAACTGGCAAGAAAAGGAAAAATAGATAAATAGACTACATCAAACTAAAAAGCTTCTGCAGGGTGAAGAAAACCACTGACAAGAACAGGGGAGAATATTTTCAAACCGCATAGCTAAAAATGGTTAATATACAAAATGTATCATAATAAAAATAATAAAAATTAAATATCCTCTTTTTTTCTTTTTTCTTTTATATTTTGTATTGCTTTTGCTGTTACAGTTGTACCAATTTTCCCCCTTTGTGCCCCTCCGCCCAGTAATCCCCATTCCCTCTAGCAAAGGCCCCCTTAGTTCATGTCTATGTGTCATGCATATAAGTTCTTTGGATTCTCCGTTCCCTTTATTTTTCTTAACATCCCCCTGTCTATTCTGTAACCACCAATGTGTACTTCTTTTTTTTTCTTTCACATCCAGGCAATTCACCATATAATTATTGCCTTCTAACTGCCAGCCTCTCAAATCACATTAATACAAACTTTTCTTTTCGTTATTGCAAAATGCTTATGTTAGCTCATTTGTTTAAAGAATCACTTTTAAGTAATATCAATTACAATATTACCAAACACATGCACAAATACACTTACATACATACATATTTTTACAAATATTTAAAGTGCATGCTGGATTTTGAAGAGTTAATACAAAAATTTTAAATATGTGACTAGCTAATATAATTATTATATGTTGTTCTAATATTTTAGATATAATGCAAATTAAGTATTTTTTCCTCTTCTTTTTTTTTTTTTCTTTAAAGCTTATTTTACACTGGAATGATATTTTTGTGAAATATATCACAGAAATGCTGTATTGCAGAGTTCAGTTTTGTGAAAGCTGTCCTAAAGAGAGTGCCAAACCCACAGTAAAAAATGAATTCGGTTTCTGAGTCAGAGCCCACCCCTTCCACTGATATACTCAACTTTATTTAAGCTACTGGAACTACAACTTATTATTTTTGGAGTTTTCCATCTTGGATAGTAGATGGATTTTTTCCCCATGCAGAGGTCCCATTTTTCTCAATACCCTCAGTTATCCCTTATACATGTTTCACCAGTTGAAGTCTTCAGAAATAATGGCACCTGCAGTACTCAGCTGGCCCCACAGGTTAGAAATTATGATATTTACTAATTTGAGGTTAAAAAAACTAGGATTTAAACAATTTCGTAGAATAGTATTCTAGCTATTTTTTGAACTTATGGTTGACTTGCTATATGGTCCTAAACTAATCACTGAACTATTTAAGAGTCTGTTGAGGTAAAGATTCGGTACATTCACATTTGAATAATGAAGTTTACTATAGCATTAATACATTTTCCCAAGCATCCCCAGTTTGGGGTCCTTCATTGCTAGCAACGTCTATTTTCACTATCTGTTTGCAAGGAAACTCATCTAATTTAAATGCTAATACGAGAATATAGATTGACTATGTACATGAATCATATAGTTCACTAGCTGTTAACTTCCATCCCAAATTAGTCTTCATACTCAGCATCTTTTCTAACCTAAAGATTCTCTAACTTCTCAACACACCAACTACCAGTTGGTTGATATTTAAAATATAACTGTCTCTAGCTGTCTCTTTCAAGCCAGCTAAACCTGGCAGCCTTTTGCTTTTCACAGCTGAGTGCTGTTTTACTCTCAGCCGTGTTGCTGTAGGCTGGGAAGCCCAGCTAGGGGCTTAGAACCCACCCTTCTCAGGTGGAGTCCCAGCTGCTGAGATGTTTCTTCATCCCTTCAGCTGCCATCCATGGGAGCCCAACTAGCCCTCTCATGTCTGCACTTCCTACTGGTCATGTTGTGATGAAGGGGCCTCTGTGTTCTGTCCATGATTATAAGGCTTTTCTCCAGATAGTGTTCTATTGGTTATTCCAGTTGATTTCTCCCCAATTAAGTTGTAACTGAAGATTGGTCCTGGGAGCAGACTTACGTACCTCCACTTATTCTTCCATCTTGGTTCTCTAAAAATAACCTGATTTAAAAATGGATAAAGCACCTGAATTAACATTTCCGCAAAGAAGACATACAAATAGCCAGCAAGTACATAAAAAAGGTGCTCAGCATCACTAATCATCAGGAAAATACAAATCAAATCCAAAATGAGGTATCATCTCATACCTGTTAGGACGGCTGTTATTAAAAACAATGTAAGAAAGTATTAGTGAGAATGTGAAGAAAATGGGATCCTTATACACTATTGAGGAAAATGTAAATTGGTGCAACTACTATGAAAACCAGTATGGAGGTTCTTCAAAATAACTAAAAATAGAACCACTATATTTTAAAACAATCCCACTTCTGGGTACATATCCAAAGGAGTTGAAATCAGGATATTGAAGATGCACAACATAAACATTTTCATATTCATTGCAGCATTATTCATAATACCCAAGACAGAAGCAACCTAAATGTCCATCGACAGATCTGTGGATAAAAATCTATCATATTTACATATGACGAAATGTTGTTCAGCCTTAAAAAAAGAGATTCTGTTAGCTGCAACAACTTAGATGAATCTGGAGGGCATGGTACTAAATGAAATAACCAGACAAAGGACAAGTATTACATGATCACACTTACATGAGGCATCTGAACCAGTCAAACTTATAGAAGTGGGTAGTAGAATGGGGGTTACTATGGGTTGAAGAGGCAGTTATGGAAGGTGAATAGCTGTAGTGACCTACTATGGTTAAGTATACTCAAAACATTTGCCTAAACATTAGGCATTATATTGTTTTTATCATAAAAATAAGATAAAAAAGGGGATGGATGTAATACAACAACAATAAAATTTTTTAAATAAATAAAAACATACTTTGGATATTAAAAAAAAAATAAGATCAAGAGGAAACTTTGGGAGCTGATAGATATATTTATGAGATTGCTTTTGTTGATGATTTTACTCATGTTGTGGTGCATACTTATCCCCAAACTCAAACTGTATACATTAAATACATACAGCTTTTTGTATGTCAATGATACCTCACTAAAGTGTTTTATTTTTTTAAATTAAAATAAAACATGGTCTTTGCCCTTGGGGAATCAATTATCTAATTAGGAAAAAATGTGTTTATAATTAGAAAAAAAATGAGAGGACTTTAAATAAGATTAGAAACTTTAAACTGATAGAGAAATTGAATCATAGAGAAAAGAGATTTTTTTTAAAGTTATCATCCAAGCAGAAAGAGTCATTTGCGATCAAGATAAGAGGAAAGTAGGCTGTTTTTAAAATGGCTTGCTTCAGCCAGATAAGACACACAAAAGAATTTAAAATTATGTATATGCTACATTAGCTTGACTTAACATTTTTCATATTTTCATCATTAATAGCATAAGCAATATCATGAGGACCTACTATCATGAGAGTACTTGATATCTGAGACATAGGAACTAATTAATTAATTGAACATTGACTTGCATAAAATCATTAAACCCAAAATATGATTTGGGGATTTAGGGTCTCTACATTTAAAGTACCATCCTCTGCAAATGGTTTTTTAAAACTAAAAGCTATCAATGACTATTCATATTATACAATTGACCAGATTTTAGAATGTATTGATGAATCTCACATGTCCACTGAAGGTAAAAAGTAACAGCTGCTAAATTACTAGGGACGCATAATGAAAAAAAAGTTATATTAAAATAAATTGAGTCAGCAAAAATACTTCAAACTCTCCAGACTTATTCTGAGAAAGGGTGAGAAAATAAATTAAGTGGTTAGTAAGTACATCTGGGATGCAAAGAAGCAAAGCAAATAACAATCCATTTTTTATAATTAAAGCTTAGCTAAACTATCATTTGGCCACAATAATAATTTTTTATAGAACTATAATTATCAACAGGGGATTTGTAGAGAGAAACTGCTTTGTAGCATTTTTGAAGAAATTAATGCATATCCAATATTGATCTTGATTTGTGCATGTTAAACTGTGCTTCCTCAAGTAAAATATTCTTGAAGCAGTCAATAATATGCCATAATCTCATATGACATTAATAAAATAACACAAATGACAATTTATTTTTGTTTACTTGTCTATGACTTAATGGATAAATTTTGTTAAAAGTGGAAACCAGAACTTGGTGCATAGTAGGCATATTTATAAAACAATTGTAATTGATTTTTGTTACTTTTCTAAAAGACAAAGTAAAACAATCAATCTCCTGAAATTCTCTGAAAAGTATGTTTATAACTGTTGATATATGTTATGAATTTCACAGGACTGAAGTCGTAAATATCAGGTAGCTTGTTTTGTTCACTAAGATAAAATAGAATAACGATGTTGCCAATACAGCCCAAAGAAGTGAAAAATATACAAAATATTTCCATTATAATGACTTGATATGTAACGTTACTAATTCTACTTACTCAAAATTGCTAAACCTGGTAGCACTACAGCTGTTTCTTGTACTCAAGAGACACTAGGAAAGAAAAAAGATAATTCAACAGTGAGATAGCCAAGGCTTAGATTTAAGGAAAAATACAGAGTAAATAAGAAGTATTTTCCATAGAATCCAATTTTGCAATTCATCCATTATGAAATGCATTGAATTAAAGATTTAGGTCTATTCAGTACACAATGAAATTTGCAATAAGTAATTTTGCAGGAAAAAATACAAGCAATGTATCTTAAGAAAATAAATCTGAGCCTTCTTCTCCCTGGATACTTCCTAACCATCATTCAAACGCTTGGCAAGGCATTTTAACCCTTTGAAGGCACTAGTAATCCATTTAGACTGTGGTAGAAACAGTACAGTAATAGCCAAGGCACCACTTGAACCATAGCCCAGCAGTGTCATGGGCCATGAAAATTCCTCCAAGGTGGGCTTTCTCTAGAGAAAATACTGTTTGGCCACTGTGTGAGCTTAGTCATAATGTGTGCAGAACTGAAATGTTAAAAACTTAGGTGAAAGGTGAGTTGTCAGAAAAAATAAGTTTTTACTTGACTCACCTATATAACATGAGGACCTAAAGAAGAAAAAAAAAAAAAAAAAAAAAATGTCCTGCCCTTTCTCACTTTATTGGGTCTTACAGACAAAGGAAAAAAATTCAAGTCGGTAAGTGTTATCCCAGTTAATAAACTTTTCATCATCATAGAAAAAGTTACTCGAAATGGATCATATATATGCAGACTAAAACTATAAAATTTCCATTAGAGAACTTAGAGAAAAAAATCTTTTTTTCCCTTGAGTTAGGCAAAAATGTCTTAGATATGACACCAAAAGCATGATTTATAAAAGAAAACTTGATAAATTGAACTTCATCAAAATTTAAACATGATCTTTGAAAGACACTATTAAGAGAATGGAAAGACAAATCGTAGATCTGGAGAAGCTATATGCAGAGTATATATTTGATAAAGGACTGGAATCCAGAATATATAAAGACTCGTAAAACAAAAATTTAAAAATAAAACCCAGATATTTACCCAAGAGAAATGAAAAGCACATGTCCACACAAAAACTCAAACATGAGTGTTCAGAGTAGTTTTATTTGTCATAGGCAAAATTCAAACCAACCCAAACGCCCCTCAACAAATGATAGTATATCCATACAATGGAATACTGATCAGCAGCAAAAGGATATATTACTGATACATAGAAAACATGGATGAATCTCAAAAAAATGAGGGTAAGTAAAAGATGCCAGACAAAAAAAAACAAGTACATGCTATACAATTCTATTGAGATAAAACTCCAGAAAATGCAGAGACAAACCAGTGATTCCTTGGCACAGGGGTTGAGGCAGTGGGAGAGGTGCCAGGGGGAGTGTGAGAAAGGATTATAAAGAAATGTTTGGGTGTGATTGACATGTTCCTCTTGATTATGGTGATGGTTTCATGGATTAAAACTTTTCAAATAATACACTTTAAATATACGTAATTTTTCGTATGTCAATCATACTAATACAGTTTTTCGTTTTTTTGTTTTTTGTTTTTTGTTTTT
The DNA here is from genome assembly GCA_004026585.1 of Noctilio leporinus. NCBI lineage: Eukaryota > Metazoa > Chordata > Mammalia > Chiroptera > Noctilionidae > Noctilio > Noctilio leporinus. The sequence continues at coordinate 384,094 of PVIW01000151.1, forward strand.
TAATGAACATTAACCCCTTTTTGCTTTTACTGAAACCTTCTAGGCAAAAAACACACATACACACAAATAAGTAAAAAATCCTTCCATCAGCCTTGGCTGGTGGCTCAGTGGATAGGCGCCAGCCTGTGAACCCAAAGGTCGCTGGTTCCGTTCCCAGCCAGGGCACATAACCAGGTTGCAAGCCAGATCTCCAGCCAGGTCTGTAGCTGGAGGCAGGTGAAAGGCAACCATACATTGATGTCTTTCTCTCTCTCCCTTCCCCTCTCTCTAAAAATAATAACATATATTTTTTAATCCTTTCATCAAACTATTGAGTCCAGTCTATTGATGGAATCTTTGTTCCCAACATCTTACTTTCAAACATTTTGGGGGCTGGGATACTCCCATTGCTGACTTCACATCCCCAGGTGAATTTTACAGTTCTTGTTTGTGCACCTAGGAACCTTAGCAGACTACTCTTTTATGTACAACATGTGAACTATATACCAAGCACACTCCAAACACTTGGTATGCACTATTCCACTAAAGTCTTACAATAATGCCTTAAGATATGCACATTTTGTAAGAGAAAACATTCAAGGTCATAACTGAATAAGTCCTAGAGTCAAGGTTTGAACTAGAAACAGAGAGTAAAGAACCTCAGCCTAAACATGTGCTATATTGCTTCACTGTAGGAAAGAAAATGAATGGAAAATTTACCTGCCATCATCATTCTGTAACTACCCATAATATTTTTTAACGTAAAAGAATAAAAACATTTCACAGATACTTTATTAAATTGCAAAATTATAATTCCTTCTTTCCTCCAATAGTTTTGCATTTTTTAAGTTGAGTAAGCTTTTTACATGTAAATATTTGTAGCATTTTCATATATTTTAAATTAGCAAAACTTAACCATATGATCACTGAAACGAACACTTCAAAGAGCAAGTGTTCTGTTGTGTTTTGACTTTAAACAACACCTGTCTCAAATTTCCACAGATTCCAATCTAGATGAGCAATATTCATTAAAATACCCAAGACTTGTTTTATTATTTATAGTTTAGACGTCTTTCCATTCAAACAAAGAGACAGATTGTCTTCTAGTTGAGACACCTGGAAGGTGCTTGAAGTACAAAGGCCATGATTCAAAATCTGCAGTGGAGTCAACAAGCAATTACTTTTGCCTGTGATAGGAGACTGTCGGCTTCAAACACGGGACATTCTTTGGGAAGATTAGTCCAAATTATATTTTATTACATTGGCCCACTTGAATGTCCTAAACTTCATATACTTCTTATTCTAATGGAATTCCAACTGGGGCATTAATATACTGTTTATGACATGTTTGGAGTTCTTGTGTTATCAGCGTGCAGTCACAAGAGAAGCTTCAAACAGTATCAGATAACAGTGAGCTGGATGTTGGCTATTATACACGGATTTTTATCATCTTGTTGAACCAGTGGCAGTGATTAAATTAAACTGTCCGAACAAAGCTTTTGCATGTCAGACTGTTGAATGGCAAAATGAAAGAGTGACACACTTCAAAGATCAGAGGGAAGGAGAGAGGGCTAGGAAAACATAGTTGCATAACTCCTTATTTACAACACTCAGTAACAAAATCAGCAGAACAATTGCCATGTTACTGCACCCTTAAACTTTCTGGTATCATTTCACTTTTTTTCTAGGTACATTTCCCACATTCTTTTTCATGTAACATTTCATTTAACTTGGAACACTGACTGAATGATGATGTAGTTTGAAGTTCTTCGGTTAGGTTTCTTTGCATAGGAGGGTTTTTAAATTTGTTTTAATTTCTAATTTTTTTCTTCTTATTTCCAAGTGAGGTATTTGAGGAAGATAAACCCAGTAGATTAAGATGGTTCCATAATTTTAAAACATAGTTTTTACTTGGGGAGACAAACAAAAATTATCTCCCACTTCGATAAATAAATCAACATTTTGAAATAAAAGTTTCATACAATATAACTAAACTGAAATGCTTTTTTTTATAAGTTAAAACATTATGAAATTTCAACTGATAAAATAGACGTGAACTCTCCGAAGAGGTTCATTGGGAAAAAAAGTTTTAGGAATGTAAATGTACTAAGATACAAACTAAGCTTTACAGGAACCCATATGTTTCCTAGCCAATGAGATTTTTAAATCAACAAACCATTCTAACATTTATTTATAATTATCTTTGTTAGTTAAAAAAAATGGTTTTGTTAGGATTAAGAAAAATGTTATTTCCTCTCAAACAAAATAAAACTGGGAAGAAATCCAGAAAAAGCAAATTGAGTTTTAGTGTTGTTTCCATTACAAGGGCTACATAACCTCAGTCTTAAATTATTGTCTAGATTTGGTGTTTGCTTTTTATTTAAGACTCTAAGTCAACTATACAAACACTAAAGGAACTTCAATGTGCCACGGTATTTACCAAAGATAGGTAATCAGGTGATATTAGCCTTTATAAATTCATCAGTTTCTATTTTTTACTTTAATTTTGACTTATACAATTTCCAGAACTATAAAGTAATGCTCACTTAGAAATAAATGCTGTTCCCAAAAAGGCATCTTTATAATTTAGTTTTTCATTTTTGTTTATTATGAAAGGATAGCTTTTCATAGAGATCCACTGCTCAGGAACATCCACTAACATTTTATTATTTTTTTATTTAAAGATTTTATTTATTTTCAGAGATAGGGGAAGGGAGGGAAAAAGAGAGGGAAGCATCAATTTGTGGTTGCCTCTCTTGTGTCCCCAATAGGGGACCTGGCCCATAACCCAGGCATGTGCCCTGACTGGGAATTGAACTGGCGACCCTTTGGTTCACAGACTGGTGCTCAGTCCACTGAGCCACACCAGCCAGGGCAATCCACTAACATTTTAAAGTGCAAAACACTTTAAATCCAGTTCTACTTGAGATATTTAATGATGAAGGGAAAATCATAATAGAAAGTAAAAGAAAAACAAAGTTAACCTGTTCTTAGAACATTCCACTGTGAATAAACACATTAGAATGTATGCTTACAAATGTACTATTTCTTTAACCCACTATCCAGAACAAGCTAAGTGTAGTGAAATATAAGATAGCCAATAGAGAAAAATCAGGATTGTGGACAGATATAACAAAAAATTTTTTGACTTAAATTATGTGGGATACTTTTTGAATTAGGTTAGAAACATTCTCATTTCAAAATATTTGGAGGCAGCATTAAATTCTTAAATTCATAGATTTCAGAGTCTTGAAGTCTATGTAATTAAAAATTTACTCAGTTACATTTCCAAACCTAATTTCAAAGTATGTATTTATGATTAAAATAATTAGAAAAAATTATTTTGGCATCCTATTACATAGAACGTTAATGTTTATGTATATCAAAGATCATTTCCTATGGCTTCAACACCTTCTATAATCTAAAAAACAAGCAAAAATTACATCTTATTTAAATGATATGAGTTACTATGTAAACATCATTTATACTGTAAAAACAAAAGTAAATTTTTTTCCATTTGTCCCTGCACTTCATGAGTTAGACAAGAAAGTAAATCACTGTGAAGTCACAGATAAAATTTTACGTATATTACCTGGTAAAAATATAATAATATTAGAAATGAGTAACAAAATTTACAATACTCAATAAATCAGAAATTCTAAAACACTCCTTAAGTAAATTCTGTCCCAAATAAGAACATAATGAGACCATATGGGTTAAAACTCATGAGATAGCTTCAAAGTACATTTTTCAGAAGAAAGTCATACTTTGAGGGAAGGATTATAGTGTCTCATTTTTGCTTTTGCTTAATGTCTTCTTTTTACCTCCATAAGCATGTAATGGTTTCATAAAGGAGTGAAATTTGTGATTATTTAATGAAACTATTTTAGATGTTGAAACTAGCAACATTTGACAAGAAAACAAAGAACAAACAGAAGTATATACAAAAAAACAAATGCAGAACAAATGGAATTAAATGATTATCAAAGTGAGTTGAATATTATTTAACAGATTAGAAATAATTATATATATATATATCTGACATGGATAGATGATCATGGTTCATCTATGACATGACTAAACACAACTTACTTAACAGTATGTGTCATATGGCCTTATATTTATGAGAAAAAGTGTGTGTATATGCATACACACATACACATATTTAATTACAGCATATGACTAGACAAAAGAGTGGAGTGATAAGCACCTGGTCATTAATAGTGATACCTCTGGGGACTGAAATTGGAGAGCACATTAGTTAACTACTAGTGAAAACAAACTATGCCAAAATGCCACCGCTAAAAACCACATTTATTATCTCAGTTTCTGTGGATCAGAAATCAGGGAGCAACTTACCTAACAAAGCGATTCTACGTCAAGAGTTTCTCAGAGGGTACAACCAAGCTATTGGCTGAGTCACCTGAAGGCTCAACTTGGGGATGACCCACCGATGGCTGGATTTGGAAGGGCTGTTTACAAGATCACTCATCCCCAGGGCTGCATCAGTGGGCCCTCACCTCCCAGGACCTCTCTCCCCAAGTGGACCTGGATGCTCCAGAAAGAGAAGCAGGATGTCTTTACACTGGGCCAAAGTGCTGAGACACAGCTACCAAGCATGACAGAACAACAGAACACACCCTAGAGAAACCTAGAGACTAACAAAACCAGACCGAAGTCACAGTGTTTTTTATATAACCTCATCTCACAGTGACACCCCAGCACTTCTGCCATCAGCTATTCACTAGAATAGAGCCCACACTCAAAGGGAGGGAATTTCACACAGGCATACAAACCAGGGGGCACCTCCGGGGACCATGTTGAAGTTTTGCACTTACATTTCTGTATTGCTTGAAATCTTTGGCAATGACTAACCCCAACTTCCATAATGTGAAAAGGGTGTGGTAAATTTTTAAAGTGCAGAATTCATGTAAAAATGACAGTTAATTTCTGCCTTTTAATTCTTATTTCATAAGGTGTCACGTCAGGTAACTATTTTCATTTGTCCGTTGTTCTTACTTTAGTCTTCCCTTGCAAAGTTTTGAACAAATGTCCTTAGAGGCAATAAATGGTTTCAAATTTATGATTAAAAAAACAAAACAAAACTACTTCCTGGTAACTGGCACTATGCCACCCTGTATCTGGCACCAGAATTTCAACCGTTTGATCAGAGTTCATCAGAACTGGACGTACCAGCTTCTGGTCCCTCACCTGGCTGTCTCCAGGTTGGGTGGCTCAACCTGTCATTACACCTTACAACCTGTCGCTGGCGTTGCATAAACAAGATGTAGGCCAGCCCTGGAGAGGAACACTGTTGTTCAGGGCCACCCAAGTGTCAGTATCATCTTCAGAGAGGTCAAACATTTCACCAGTTATACAAGAAAACTCTGTGAAAAGCTGAATAAACTGATACCATTCTTATGACTTAATTCGAGTGCTGTAATAATGGCCCTTAACAATTTTTCCTATAAGCAACTGCCCTACCAACTCAACACTTAGCCCATGGCCGGTGTTTGAGAACAGGGAGGTGCAGAGAAACACGGAGGAAAGGCAGCAAGCAGGAGTCTAAGACAGTATCCATGACACATAAGAAACTATAAAATGGAGGGTGGGGGAAAGTCAGATAATTAATTAGTTGCTGCAACAGTGACACAAAGCCCTGAGCAGTAGCTCAAGTGGCTAGAACATTGTCCCAATACGCCAAGGTTGGGGGTTCCTTTCCCAATCGGGGCTTACAAGAAACAACCAGTGAAGGCATAAATAAGTGGAACAACAAATGGACCCCACCCCCTCTGAAATCAATAAACTTTTTTTTTTTTTAAGTGAGATAGAGGTCACTGCCTCACCAAAATGGTGAGCCTCAGAGGAAGAAGACATATGAACCCATTGCCCAAGGGACTACCACCAACCAGGCAGAAAAATCAGGGACAGCCACTGAGCAACGGGGACCCCTGGTCATTCTTGGGTGACATTCCAGTGTCTGCAGGACTGTATTTTTCTCCTCCCCGTATCTTTACTGCAAAACCCAAGTCAGTGATGAATATCTCTGCTGCTTCCATGTGGAAGGAAGTCACTAATGAAAAAGTTTTAGATGTTGTCAGATACTAAAAATTGTGAATGTGTTTTCATTCTAACTGACTTTGAGAGGGGGTTCTTTTTAAATATCAAAAACAAAGACTTGTTTTTCTAGCCTCTGAGTAAGAGAATCCAGCATCTTATAATGTCTAATGGCATCTATAAGCCACTCTTATGCGTACAGTGCCATGTAGCCCTCACAATGTGGTCGTCATTATTAGCTCCATTTGACAGGTGGAAGAAACAAAGTTACATACACCATAGCCTACATTTAAAAACACAAAAAGCACATGATGAGCAACAGTATTGTATACTTACGGGTTTTTTAAAATTCTACACCAATTGGAATATGTCTTATGCAAATAGTTTGTGTAATTCCCAAATACTTAGGTTGATAATTCTTCAGTAAGCAGTTGCCATTACTCCAGGGCAAATTGAGATGAATGAACATCTAGTAAGTAATGAGATATATATATGCATAAATCAATTCAGGAGAGACATTTTAATCATTTTAACTACAGCAAGAAATTTACAGTTTTATTAGTGATTATTGTAAGGGCTATGATAATACACAAACAGAAGTTTTTATCTTTCTTAGAAATATTTAATATATAATCATCCCATTATGTACTGTGGTTTTCTCTTTTTACTCAGTGTTTTTATCAACATGCTATTTTATCAAGATACTATTCTCGAAAATCATCTGTGATGGATTTTCTAGAGCGGAGGTTTAGTGCGGTGCTTAAGAGCATAGATTGATCCAGATTGCCTGGGTTCAAATCCCAACCTAGCCATTTACCTTAGGAAAGTTATTATACTTCTCTGTGTCAGTTTCCTCATTCATAACATGGGAGTGATTATAATGATAGTATATATCCTCATAAAGTTTATGTAAGGATTAAGTGATTTAACACCTACAAAATGCAGAATAATACCTTGCACATAGTGGTCCCTTAATAGTTGTCAGACATCATCAGTATAGTTATTCTTTGTATCTAACTTATGAGGAAGTTTCAACAGATGGAACTTGGAAGCAGAGCAGATTTTCAAAAATTTGTTTACAAATTAGAATGCATTGCCTAAAGAAAGAGTACTGCCAGTGGAGAGCATAGGAACTCAGGGAAGTCCACCAATGTCCCTTTTCCCCATAATGTGGTTGAGATAGGACTGGTGATCCTTCCAACCCATGCACTCTCTGGTCCCTTCTCAGTTCTAGGGAACAAGTTACAAAGTGTTGCAGGAATTGTGGGTGTTTCCAGCTGCAACAGGAAACACCAAGGGGTGATGGGGGAGGTGCAAAGGTCGGGGCTGTCAACATGTTGGAGTCAACATGACTCCAACAAAGGAGTGGGAGGACTCTTGCTTCTGACACTTGAAGAAGGAAGGCTCATTGCCCAAGACTCCAAGGGCGTCAGCTGCAAGGAATGATTCCAGGTTGCAAGTAGAGTAGATATGTTACGATTTTTACATGCAATTTACTAAACTGTGTGCCAGCATTATGGTTTTCAAAATGAGAAAAGTTAAGTACCCAAAGGCCCACTCAGAATTGTCTTCCATTCTACTTTAAAGGTAGATCTGCATGAATAATAGTAGGAGAAGCATCTCTCTCTCTCTCTCTCTCTCTCTCTCTCTCTCTCTCTCTCTCTCTCTGAAGTCAGCAAGTCTTAAAACAATGATATGAATAGAAGAAAAAAGGGGAAGCTTACTCCAATAAGCTTCTATAGTAGGGTTGGCACTGCCTCCTTAGCTCACAAGTTGATGTGTCCTGAGCACAGTGGCTGATGGTCACACGTTTGCCTTCTTCATTTCTCTTCAGCCTATTTCAGGAAGGAGCCATGACAGACCAGAAAAATACTCAACACATCATAGACCCCTCTCAGGAGCTCACCCGTGCCTTCCCCAGCCCCTGCTTCTTCCCTCAGGTTCTTTACCTTTGCCCTTCTCTCTCCTAAGCTCTAACATGTTTCTTTGTTTTTGTAACTTGTTTCCTGAGCCTACCCAGCCTAGTTGGCTCATTTCTGCTACCTTTGCAATTTTCTAAACTCTCTTATAATTTGAATACAAAAAGCATCTGGGCTTTTGCATATGCTATTCCCTCTGCCTGGACTCTTTTTCAAACCAAACCTCCATGGATCTGGCCAATATGGGCTTCACAACTTTCCTGACACCACCCCCAACTAAGTTTGTGTTCACCTCCATTATGGCAAGTGTGCACTGAATTGACATGACTTGCTTGTTAGTCCTTATTCATGTGTGAGCTCCTAGAGAATAAAGAAAGTGTCCTACTTCTCTTTGTATCTACAGTGCCACATAGGGGATACTCAATAAATACTGGTTAAATGAATGAATAAACAGAAGCAAGGATTTCAAGGAAGAGGGAAGATGATTCTTCAGTCTTTTCTTGTTCTCTTTGTTTTCTTTGCACTTGGAACTGAGTGCATGAAGATCTTTTGTCCCTGAAGTATCAGGTGGAGCTAATGTGAAGTCTGGAGAAAAAGCATACAAGAAACTGGCTGCCAGTTCTGTCCAGCCTGGAAAGAGAAGAAATGGTGAAAACATTGTGATATCTACAATATCAAGGCACAATGACCAGAGCAAGAAGTCAGAACTGTCCAAGCAAAATTCCTGACTGGGGAATAGCTGACACCCAGTTAAACTAAGCTCTGTGTTCTGTATCTTTGTGTGTGTGTGTGTGTGTGTGTGTGTGTGTGTGTTCTGTATCTTTAAGGAATGCAAGCATGAAACTAGGCAGGTGAATAGGTAGCCATCAAATAGAAGAATGAGAACTCAAAGCTCCCTCCTCCAGAGGGCAGATCCACCACCTACTGAAGCACTGGGTAGGTGTGAATTGGGAATAAGGAGTGAGTCCAATTACAGAAGGAAAGCTGGGCTCTCTGGTACTTGCTCTTCTCACCTGCCAGGTGGGCCTCTGCGAAGGCTACTTGTAGAAATATGCAAGTGACTGTTAGAAGGAGGCAGTCTCAGAATCAGAGGTAAGCAAATGCACCACTTTCCAATTTCAAAAATCCAAGCTGAGCAGTTAAATGCCACTCAAAAAAGACAATTTTCTAGCTCCATAGAACTAAGAAATTCTTAGCTTTTAAACTCAATTTTATCAGATGGAAGGAAGCACTGTTGGAGAATTGGGAGATTAACTGTCAAGACTAAGGCCATATCTACATAGAGCCATCACACCAGCCAAAGTAGAGTGAACACAATACACCTGGCTGGCTCCATGATGAAGCTGTACAATGATCAGCCACGTCAACAGTGGGGGGACCTGCTCAGGGGTGTTAGAACCACCCCATCAGTTCTGCTGCAACCCAGTCACTTCAGTTGTAATCTTAAATTGAGGGTCTCTGGCCTCCCTTTAAAATTTCCTAATTGGTTAAAACAGCCAACTCTTTTCTCAAAGATTAAAATAGTTTAAATGTAGGGTTTCTGCCAACCACATGCTTTCTAGGAATTGCTGCTTACTTAAATATATTCATTATGATTTACATTTCCGTTTTAATTACTGACATGTTCCCCCGTTATGTGTTTTTCTTCTTTTTTGTTTGGTGGAGGGGACAGCATGAATGAAGTTCCCCACAATCACAAGCCCTGCAGTCTAGGGTCCCACACATGGTGAAATCGTAGCAGCCAGCACAGCCAGAGAGCAATGGAGAAGCCTTGCCCTGGGAAAGCCCCCTTCGTGATCATGGCATCTCCCCTACCAGGTAAGTATCCCTGTTGTGTACATTTTTCCAGGTACATAGTCTTACCATATTTGCCAAATTGCCTAATAAGCAAGATGTAGGATTTTGGCTACATTTTGTCCATCTTTTTACATAGTCATGAATGCATACGGTTCTCACACAGCATAACAGTAAGAGCAAATGTCCAATGACTAACCATAACATGGGTGACCATAACTGTAAATTGACCACTTCTATAAATACAAACTACCCTTCCTCCTGTATCCTTCTTATGAATTTATCATTTAATCTGACTGCCTTTGACATCGAGCGTTTCCTTACTTGCTTACACACATGCAAAGGAAATTAATAACGATATAACATTTGTTGAATGTTCTTTATGTTCTAGAAACTATGCTGTTTTCTCTATAGACCATATATATTTTTTTCCTTAACCCTCAAGAAAGTTGCCATTATTATTATCTCTGTCTAAGACATGGGAACATGGGGACTGATTGAGAGTAAGCTAAATAGAGGAGGTGTTCAGATTATTATCCAGCAAACACCCTCTCCCCTCCCCACTCTGTGTAGAGGAGACTTGCCTGCATTTGCTAATGTTAGACTAGGCCATACAACTTGCTAAGTCCATGGAATGTTAACAGACACGATGTGAGCAGAAGTCTTAAATGTGCCTCATGGGTTAAGATTTCCACTTGCGTTCTGATCACCTGCCATGAGACAACATGCTCCAGATGGATGCTGCCTTTCAGCCCGGGCCACACAATGAAATACATGGCAGATCTCCAGCCATGTTAATCCTGAGAGCATCAGCATCCAGAGTGGGAACCTGAGTCAAACCTGGAACCTGCAACCTGGAACCTAGCTGAGCCTCTGACTTACCAACCCGAGAGCAAGAGAATCAATTATTATTGTTTTACACCACTAAACGTGAGGCTTCTTTATATCTATGGACTAAATATGTGTGCCCTCCTTCAAATTTACAGGTTGAAATCTAATCCCCAATGGGAAGGTATTTAGTAGTGAGGCCTTTGGGAGGTAACTAGGTCATGAGGGTGAAATCGTGTATGGAGTCAGTGGCCTTATAGGAAAAGATAAGAAAGAGATATGGCCTCTCATCCCCTCTCTCTCTTTGTGCCATGTGAGGATACAGTAAGAAAGCATCCATCTGCAAACCAAAAAAAGGGCCTTCACCAGGAACCAAATCAGCTGGCACCTTGATTTCGGACTTGCCAGCTGCCAGAATTAGGAGAATTTTGTTATAGCAGCACAAGCTGACTAAGACATTTGCTGTGCAGCATTATGAGACAATGCAGGTGGTAAATTGTAGAGCTGGGATTGAAATCCATGCCTATCAGGTACTCACACATAACCATTTGCTGCTTATTCAATACTGTCTGCCAGGACATGGCTGAACAGGAAACTGAGCACAAGACATAGGTCTCCAAAGTCTGAGGATCTTAGACTAAAGGATTTGAAAAGGCAAAGGGAAGGGAAGCCAAGAAGATCCATAGGGAAGCTCTGAGCCTCAGAAGTTCCTAGGGGAGGAAATGATCCAGGTTACTGAAGCTCTGTTCCTCCTGCTCACTACCCATATCCACACCTCCTCTTTCACCCTCCTGCCCCAACCCTTGCCTCTGGACATCTCAGAGAAGATAAAACCAATAAATGTGCTGGTCCACAGGAAGCAAACGGCTCTAGAAAAACTCTGAAGTGTCCGTTTTACATCTATTTTTCTCATCTTTCACTTTAAAGGATTAACGAACACGTCCGCCCATATTTTCACTGGTTGTAAAGATCCATAAAATCACTTATGAGTTAGTACTTAACAAATGCTCAAATATTCCTTTTGCTAGCAATGTCACTTTCTGATGGGATGCAAACCCAGAAGTTCACCATAGTGGTTTTCATGTAAGAGCATCCTTGGCATATTTTTATAACAAAAATGATTAGCTCTTGACTTTTGGCAAAATTCCAAGCCAAGCAATTATAAACATTATACCTGTTCATGTACCTCCTGTGGTTTCAAATGTCATTCTTCTTGCCATTTTCTTGAAGCCACGTGATGTTGCTGTGTCTAATTCAATTCCAGAAGTCAGGGAGCCCTGGTTTCTTTCCTAACCTCAGAGCTTTCCAAGTTCGAATGAATTACTAGTAAGTAATTGTATGAAGGGGAGCATGGTATTTATAACACTGTTATCAACTGCTTTTATAATACTTTTATAAGATCATTAAGAGAGTTAAAGTAGAAATCGCCTCCCTCTCTTTCTCTCCCAATACCTTTTAGGTAGTTTTTGCCAGAATTGAGGCTCCTCTAGCGATACTTTTGCTGAATTGATACTTTAGGTTCACTTGATAAAATATAAAACTACTTTAGAGCAAGTATAAATGAGCCTAGATTTTATTCTCCTTTGGGATTCACATGTATTAATATTACCCCTGAACCTGGGACTTACTATAATGCTTCAAACCATGCTCTCCCAAAGGTTGCAAGTGCTTCTCTAACTTATTGTATTAATCTGAGTTTTTCAGAGAAACACCGCCAATACAATGTATATGTGTTTGCATACAAAATCTATCCTGAAAGTATCAAGACAGTGTCAATATAGTTAAAAGTTTGCTTGGCTGATACTTTTGGACAGACCCCATATCTCTTTCTATTTACCTATCTATCTATCTACCTACTTAGCTTTGTCTACCTATATATATATATATATCTTTACCTATCTATTTTCTGAGAGAGAGAGAGAGAGAGAGAGAGAGATTTTAAGGAATTGGCTCCTGTGATTAGAGGGGTTGGGAAGTCTGAAATCCTCAGGGCAGGTGAGCAGGCTAGAAATTCTGCCAGAAGTTGATACTAGAGTCTTGATTCCAAAGGCCATCTGAGGTAGAATCCTTTTCTTTTCAGGGGCCCTCCGCCTTTTTTCTTGAGGACTTCAACTGATTGGATAAGACCCACTTACATTATGGAGGGTAACCTGCCTTACTCAAAGTCTACTGGCATAAATGTTTAACACATCTAAAAAATACTTTCCCATCAATATCTAGACTGATGTTTGACCAAATAACTAGGCACCATAACTTAGGCCAGTTGACACCTAAAATTAACCATCACACTCATTGATCACCAAAGTGGGATGACTGTAATTCAGGAGATGATCTAATCAATCAAATGGTATGAGGGGAGAAAAACTGAAATTCTTTTCATTTCATTTTATATTTAAAAAAATCTTTACCAGTATTTAATGCGCAGATCACAACAGCACCCTCTCTCAGTCTCCACAGTTGACTGAAATGCCATGACTGACACTTACGGTGTTCCATGAAAACAAAGATGGCAGATCTAGAGCACAGAGCATTGCCAGGGGGTCCCTCCCAGCAGAGGGTACTTTCTCAAGTTCACCAGAGCCACTACGGGAGATAGAATAATACCCACCCCACCGACCCCCACAAAGGGCTTCATCCCTAAAACCTGTATATACATTACCCCCTTCTCCCCCCATGACTAAATGAACTTTGCAGATGTAAACAAGTTAAGGACTCTGAGATAGCCAGTAGGATCACAATTTCCCTAAGAGGGACCCAAGAGAAGCCAGAACCTGAGAAAAGGTGACGTGATGACAGAAGCCAGGACTGGCGATTCCCTTTGAGGCTGGAGGAAGAGGGAACAGCCTGGGGATACAAAGGCCTCTAGAGGCTCTGTAACCTGAGGCATCAGGCCTAAACTTTATGAGAAAGATGTTGACGACTTTAAAAAGAAAAAATAGAGTCCCTGGCACACTCTTCCTTCCTAGAACACAGCTACTCGAAGTCTACTTGGCGCTCTCTCTCCTAAAGTCCAAGTGCCCTTTGCTTTTGTAATTTGTTTCCTGAGCCCATTTCTTCTATAGCTCATGTCTTCTACCTCTGTGGCTTTCAAAATAAGCTTTCTCTTAGAGTTTAAAAATATATATATAGAGTGCTTAATGTTACCCCAAAATTCTAGTTCTATATGTGTGAATGGGTCTAAGAATCTGTATTTTCAACAAGCCCTTTCCTGCCACGGACTTCAGGCCTCATGCCCCATGCTGCTATTTCATCTGTGTCCCTGGCCTCATCTTCTATCAGGGTGAATCCTCCTTTGCTGGATTTGGCTGGTTTCTTGGTTTGTCTTTTCTTTAGAGGTCTATGCTTGCATTTCCAACCAATTGTTTACCTCTCTTTCTGTCATTGTAAAGCTGATTCCTCGCACTTATTTCGTCTCAGAAACCAACCCAGCAGTCTTCCCTCAAGCCTGCGTAGACTCCTGTCTGCCTGAACTTTACGGACCCCCACACTTCCAGTTAGGCGGGCTCCAGAAGCTGAGAAAACTCCGTCAAGCCTTACTGACCCAAGGGGCCCATCCTGTCTCCCTCGTTCCCAGAGGCGGTTCATGCCACCTTTCAGCTGGTGTTCTGCAACCTAACACACCTCCTCCCCAAATGACCCAACACGCCACTTCCAGACCTACAATTCTGTCTCTAGAAAACTTGGGTGACTCTTCTTTTTTTAATCAATTTTGATTCAAACGCTTTAGTTTGCGATCACCAGATTCCTCCGAAGCTCGGAAGTTCCTCTCCAACCTTTTGACACCAATGCATCTTCCTCTCAGTTGTCCTCTATACCAGATAGTAATCCTTTTTCAACCAAAGCAATGCCAATCATTTTTCTTGTTTTTGTTTGTTTTTTCTTTTCTTTGTCTATGCATTTTATGGTACTTTTTGTGTATGCGCAAAAGTTTGAAACTGTTTATTGTCAGCCTTTACCTTTTTCCTCCCCCCAACCCCAACATTTGTGTGAGTCACTCTAGGGCGTCCTCTGTCTAAGATCTTAGGCTATAAATTCCTTAATAGTAATAACGTGATCATCGTTATAGATGTAATAAACATATTAATGTAATGAAGACTTACTATGAGCTTTTGTTATTTTTTAGCGCCTTATAAATATTAACTCATTTTAATTTCAACCTTAAGAGGTAGGTATGACTATTAAAATCCTTATACAGATGTGGAAATTCAAAAGAACTTGCCCAAGGTAACACAGTTATCCCACAGCTAGTACCTGGGTAGAGTCGGGATGAGAATCAAGGCAGTTTGACCCTGGAAACTGCTGGGCTACCCTAATGCTACCTTCTCAGGGGCGGAAAAGCAATGGGCCCTCAACAAGTAGTTGTTGAGCGAATACAATTTAATATAGAGACAAGATGGGTTGGTATTTCTGGGCTGTGCAGTTTCTTAGAAGTCCCCATAAGAGCTTAAAGGTCACCGCAAATGGCTGAGCGACCCTAGTGTGAGATGCCACAAACCCAAAGCTGAGAGGGAGTGAGGAAGATTCTACAGCGCGCAGGTGCGCTAAGAGGGAAATCACAGATGATGAATGGGAGGGAGCCCCCCAAAAACCTGGACTTCAAAGCAACGGGCAGTTTTCCACATCATTATAGCAGTATTTTGTAACCATTTCTTTGGCAACTGACAGCAGGCATTTAAATCAGCGATTTCCTCCTCAGAATTCCTCTCCAAAGAATAATAATGGGCTCTGCAACTTTGAAGGAAATGCAGCCCCTACTCGGATACAATCTTATCTGGGAAATTGCCATGGTATTCGTCACAGCTGTCACTGCGCTGAGCCCGTTAGAGATGTGTATGGGCTGCGCGCCCTGAGAGCTCCCGCTAGGCCTTCTTCCTGGGTTGGAGCCGGGAAACAAAAACCACCCCACGCTTGCGGGACAGAGCCCCCTCCGAGCCAGGGTAGCACAACAGAGCCATCGCGACAGCCCTGAAGAAGTGGCTCCCGTGGCTCACCTTGTCGATTTCTAAAGACAGTTTCAGTGATGCCGTGGGGAAGGGCAAAACTCAAGAAAGAGCCTAGACAGAGAGCCCGGGTTTCTGTTTCTTGAATTGGAGACCTAAAAAGCTGGGGTGGAGGGGTGGCATTGGGACCTTGGACCAGATTTCTCTCCAGTTTGTTTCCATTAACAGTCGGCCGTTACAGTATCTAATCCTCTCATTCAGAGTCTAACTCCCAGGTGATATATAATGTAAGAAGCTGGGGCCAGAGACGTCAAATGACTGACCCGGGCCCTGCGTTTAGCAGGAAGCTGGCCGCGGACGCCTGAATTGGGACCAGGGGGACTTCTAAACATTTGGTTCTGCAAGGGAATGTGCTCCCCCAAATCTAATGTGAGGTTGCTTGATTTTTAAAGGAGTGCCCCAAGTCACATTCGCTTTTATTTAAAAGCAAGCAAACTTGCTTGTTTTTGATCCACATTTGCCTTTACAAAGAAACAGACACAACTATAGTCTTCCTGTCAGTATGCATTGATTCACATTGCCTGCCCTAGAACAAATGTATCGCACCATGTGAGCAGCCACCCCAAAAAGCCATTTACCCACCTTGACTCAAAACAAGATCAGGTATCTTTGCCATTCATAGCACAGCACAGGGCTCTGTAAACCAAAAACTCTGGGTGTAACTTACCTTATTACACACAGAAAGTTGGCTGGGATCATTGCAGGTGTGATTCTCACCTCTGCCCCTCCCAAGCCCCTGGAAGACCCTCCCCAGTTTTCTGAGGATTGGGAGCATCATCAGCATGGCCCAGAGTTTGCCTTTTCTTATTGTTGTTGTTAAGAGGAAGTTAGCAAAGGCTAGGAGAAAGAGAGCTAACTCAGTAACACTACAGTAACATAGTCTCATCAAATCTTTAACTTCTTTCCCTTTGCTCACCAAACATCTCCCTACTCTTTCTTTAACACTCATTATGAGAGAAGAAACCACGTTTCCCTTCCTACCGGAGTGCCTGACCCAGGACGAGCATTCTTCAGATGTTTGTGGGCTGCAGCTTTTCATCACTCCTTTTCATCACCACCACCCTTTTTTTTTCCTCCTCTTATGCTGATGGTCTATTCTTCAATTTTTTGAAAACCAACTGTAAGGTAAACAGTAGCAAAAGCAATGACTGAAATAGGAACAGGATCCTTCATTTCTTTGAACTAGTTTTTATTTGAAGTTTGATGTTATCAAATGATATTTGTGTTTCCTAAAACATCTCTTTTGTATCGCTCATTTATTAACCATTTTGCTCTTTGTAGACCCATAAAATAATTTTCTCTTTGATGGTAAATGAACCAGAGCAAGGGTACAACTGTCTGTGAAACACTTCTCAATTGCCTAGTAAATTGTTCTAATTACAAATGCCTCTGAAGAATAATTGTTGATAAATGGCAACATGAACCATAAATGCTTGGTAAAAAATAAAAAATGTCACATTAGAATTATTAGCATAGAGGAAAGGAGGCATATTCATATGCTATGTTTAACTTTTATATTATATTTATCTAGTTCACATGTTTTTTATTCTTTTTTATAGAACATATTTTGAGTTTATAACCATAAATGCACCACCAATATTTTTACTTATATTATCATTATCTAGGATATATCATAATTAAGTAGATGTCAATCATATACATATTATAATTATGTTTAACATAAAATAATTTAAAAACTATCTTTTATTTTAAATTTTGTATTAAAGAAAGAGAATGGCATTTTTCTAAGGCCAAGGAAATTTCATCACGTGTATCTTAATTGAGATGTATGGACAATGTATGCACAAATATAAACTAGTTTAAAGTTTTTTCTTTAATTTTAAGCTTAATATGATTGAATTAGTTATAAAATAATCAGATGTCTTATACTCATATTCTATTATTCAAACTAAAATGAAATATGCCTCCCTTTATTAAAAAAAGTCTGCAACATTGATTAAATATGACAATGTAATTTCCATTACAAGTGCCTTTTCTGCCATCTAGTGGAAAAATAAAATCTATGAAAATTTATAATTTACATGTTTAATTCTTTTGTCTTAAAATATTTAGTGAAGGCTTATTTGACATCTCAAGAAAAGAAATAATGTATTCTCTTACTGTTTTTGATATGATGTGTAGGTGGATCAGATGTGGGTGATCCTGAGTATTGCTCATGTTGCCAAAGGGACTCCAAACATAAGCGGGTGCTTTGGGCGTTCTGGGAAAATCATAGAGGTCAAATAAGATACCCATTGTTTTACATCATTGGATTCATTGGATTGTCATTCATTCCCAAAGCTGCTATACCCGTTTCTGGTCCTGTATACTCTAACTCTGTAAACTGGAAGAGGGGGGTTTTACACAGAAATAACTTGTTAGGCACTGTCTACATCAGTGGCTTTCAAACTTTCTGAACTGCAATTCACACTAAGACACGTAGCTGGCATTGCGGTCTAGTGTGCGCACATGAAACAGAAGACTGAGTTCCACCTTTTTATGAGTGATCACATTATTTTATGACATTTTACATTGATTTCACGATCCACTAATGGCCCTGAAATTTGAAAAACACTGGTAAGTGTTTCCTGAGAAGTCCTGCGTATTTCCTTCTCCCTCTTTAAAAACATGGTCCTAAGCTGTAGTTCTGACAAAATGAAAAGTTAAAAAGCAAAAAAAAGATACGATGCAAATTGGTTAATGAACACAAAGACCTTTGCGATCTTCCCAGCTCAGGATTCTTTATCTAATGAATGTTCCGTATGCTTATTGGCATCTTGCTCGCTCTCTCGCCCAAAAGAGAAACCTTGGGTTCATCTTCATTACTGTCTCTCAGTGAATCGATCATCAAGTTCTGTGGATCCCCACCTCACCATGAGTCTTGTATCCTGTCTCTCTTTTCATCTTCATCTAGGTTAGACCCTTCCCATTTCTGCCCCGGATGATCACAGAAGTTTCCACAGCACCTTCTCTGACTCCCTCTCTCACCCCGCGGAACCACCCTGCTCGGAGCTGCCAAGACATAACCTCCTCCTCGCACGTCAGATAACATCCTTCACGACAACCTCTGCCTAATGAGTAAGTGCCATTCAAGACCCTCCCCACTTAGCTGCCCCAGAAGGACGGACCATGTATTTGTGGAAGGTGTTCAACAAAACTTCCTTTCTGACCTTCAGTTTTCCCCACACCCCACCATCCAAATGCTGCTCTACTAACCATTCCCCGAACTCTCCTTTTACTGATTAATTAGTTTCTCTGGTTATTTTTTGTAGAATTTGCCTTTGCTTGAGCTTTTTTCCTGGTCTGCCTTGTTTTTTGTGTTCTCCTGGTGGAAATCCTTTCCACCCTTTAAAAAACAGCTCGAATGCAAGACACTCCCTCGGTACCCCAAAAAGTGAATGCCCCCAGATAGTGGATTGTAACTCCAGTCTCTACTCAATGTTTACACTCTCCTGTACAGTGTGAGGGTTCCATTCTTCTGTGGCTGTCTCACTTGATTGTGAATAGAGCAGGGAACAGGCCTTGTGTATCTTTCTAGTCCTTTGGGCTATTCTAGGTGTTGAATATATGTGTGTTTACTTCAGTGCACTTGTATACGTTTTTTTACAATAGAACTGGCACCTACTGCTAATTTTTAGTATAGGCTAGCCAGGTCTCAGGTGGGCTATTTGGGAGAGTATACATAAGTTTCACAGAAGGGATTTGACCAAATTTTCTAGTTTGAATGATCAGTCTACCCATGAGCACTTTGTTCCATGTCTACTGAGTGCTATATAGTGCTGAAAATAACAACAAATGGAAAAGCCAGCTGCACCCTTATACAATGAAGGCCCTCTTGGGTGGCCCTTCTCCGTGTTCCTTTAACGAGCTGGAATTTCTTCAGTCACTGGACACCCTCCTGGTACTGTGTGTATCTGTTTCCATGAGCTCCTGGAAGGTAGGGAGTCTCTCTTATGCATTTGTATACTTACCAACTCACGCACCACCTGCACATAGCAGATGCCCAATACATATTTCTGGAATGACAGAATGAGAGACACGAAGAATTGGAATGAATAAAAAAAGAAGTATTAGGTATTATGTCCATTTTCAAGGAGCTTATGTGCCAGTTAGAGATATAATTACTTAAATATTTTGATCCTAATGTCCTGCATTTAATAGATATTCAATACATTTTAATGAATTATAATTAATAAAATGAGAACCAATTTCTGTGTGTAGGAAAAAATGTTAAATAGTTATCAAGAAACATTAGTGGTTGTCTCTATCCTATGGAAGAGCAATCAAGTGTGAGGTAATAATATTCACAACTGCATTACTCAGCAGGTTGGGTTTCCTGCCAAATGTGTCTTAGAGATATCACTGTAAGCTGGAGTGGTTGGATAAGGCTTCCCCAAGGGGGAGGGTCTCTGTCAAGAACTGCAAAGAGTCTGAGATTTTTACCCTGTTGGTAAGCTGAAAAGCTGAAAAGTGTGCTCATTTTTCCAGAAACTGGCTGAGAACACTAAGCTCCAGGGTCCAGGGCAATGGAGATCAGTACTCACAGCAGAGCTTTGGGGTCACAGTGGTTCTCCCTGCCCTCTGAGCCCCACAAAGATGCTGAAAAGCAGCCCAGTGGAAACAACACAGTCTGCGGGCCACACCACAGCTGAGGAACTGTATGTCTGGCATCCAGCCTGATGACTGACACATACAGCAAGTGCCAAACTATTAGTTCTTTTTCATTTTCCCAGAATGTATAGAATGTGTCTCTGTAGACTGCCTTGGCATTGAGAAAGGGAGAGAGAGAGAGGGAGAGGGAGAGGGAGAGGGAGAGGGAGAGGGAGAGGGAGAGGGGCAGAGAGAGAGAGAGAGAGAGAGAGAGAGAGAGAGAGAAGAGGAAGAAGAAGAGGAAGAGGAAGAGGAAGAAGAAGAAGAAGAAGAAGAAGAAGAAGAAGAAGAAGAAGAAGAAGAAGAAGAAGAAGAAAGAGAAGAGAAGCGAAGAGACAGGAAAAGTCCATTTGCAAATATTTTATTGAGCATCTACTATGTCCCAGGTGCCAGGCTAGACACCACGCCTATCCCCTGGAAGCTCATAACAGTCCACTTCTGGGGGGGAAATAGAGGGGAGTAAATTCTCTTGCTTCCACCAAATAAGCTCATAGAAGGTATACCTCCAACTGACCAGGGAGCCAGGAAATTATTAAGACATAGGAAGAGCATAAACCTAAAATAAGAGCAGAGAAATGTCAACATTTACATACATCAGACAATAAAAATGTCTTTTCAGGATTATGTTGAAAAAACAGATGCTAACAATCACAGCAGGAAGGTTTCCTGTGAACATTATTGCCAGGATTGCAAAATCATTCATTTGATAAATATTTATTAAGCATTCACTACATAGTATGTATGGTGAGAGGTGCAAGAATTCGAGGATCAGTCATAGGAATTTTCTTGAGGGTGAGATGGCCCCCAAGACACAAGGGAGAGATTTTTCATAAATTGGTGTCAACATTCATTTATGTATTGATGGAGAGAAGTGTGAGAACCTGGGAGATACTATGAATAAGGTATTCAATTTAAAGGTAATTAGATTATTGATTCATTGAATAATACTTCATTAGAACTTAAAATAGGGAGAAAGAAGTTGTTAAAATGTCTTTTTTTTTTTTTTTTAATCTGTGGGGAAGGCACACAATTATTTGTGGTGTTATAAACTATATTTCTGAGCTATTTAATAATAGTAATAAAACATTTTAATTTTTGCAAGAGAAAAGAGAGTTATAAAAACCCATCCTTACTTTGGGGAATGGAGCTTGGTAACTTAACCACTTGTTAAGCCTTTGTGATACATTATTTGAATAGTATATAAAAAGGCATTCTCAGCTGGTTTTATGGGTGAATTATAGCTATAATACTTTGCTCCTACTTCCTTTCCAGTGCAGTGCAGACTGGATTCCATTTATTTTTTTCTAGAATCTACCTACTGGGGGCTCCATTCTGGGAAATGGCACATGCTATGTGGCGGCTTGAGTGATGGGGGCTAAGCCTGGGGAAAAACGAATTACATTTGAAATGAGGAGCTGAGGACAAGGGTAGGTGAGCTAAGAGGGAGTCGTGCTCCATCTTCAGTTGTTATTACTCATGGATCCTGAGATGGGCTTCAGCCAATGCCGAGAGTTGGTCTTACCAGGTCCGTTCCAAAAGTATCGAGCCAATGATGATATAATTAAAAAGTTTGCGTGGCCGATACTTTCGGGACAGACCTGGTATACTGGCTGACTTAGGGAAATGTTGGGTTCAGCTGTCAACAGGGAGACAGCTTTGCTCTGACCCGAGATTGTGAGAGAAACAAAAAAGCAAAGCCGAAAATGCAGAAGGTGAGAGAAGAAATAAAAAACAAACCCGGAGACTCCCAGATGAGAAAGCATCTTCTCTTTTCTTCAAGCTATTTTTCCTGGGGGCTTCCTTGTTAACCAGATTTACTGCTGAATCCCAGCGTAGATTCTAAAACCTTTCTGAGCTGATGAAAGTGACAGTGCGGGAGTCATAATAATCCATCACAACAACTCGCATCCGACCTAAGTCAAGCCAGGGGCTGCTGCCTTGAAAGGTCAGGTCGACCCCGGTTTTCCCCGAGACAGCCTGGCCCGAAGTCCTTGTGCTGTCGCATTTCCACGTAAGGACAACTCGGTACATAGAGTGACGTTTTTGTGACATCAAAGCACTTTGTCTTGGCCCTGATTGATCAAGTCCTTTCCATTTCTATTAGGTAACAGACAGGTGGAAGCTGGCGTGGTGTGTAGCCATGGCTGAAAATAAACCTCTCTCTGTCCCTCCTCCCCACAATTTTCTGTCAGCAAACTTCCAATTTTTAGCTGGCTGTTTGCTCCTATGTTACATGACGCTTCTCCGTGTTTTCGAAAGGTCCCATTAAATTTATCAGAAGCCAGTAAGAAAGAGCTCTCTTTATGTTGAAATAGACATTTAAAAATTATTCACAATCTTTTCCTCTTCTTCCAACACATTCTCATCCTCATGAGCTCCTTTCACGAATTAGCCATGCATGCAAATCTTTATACAAAATTTTAGCTACATAATAATTTTGGTTTTTATTGGTCTTTCTCCTTGTACAAACATAGGATATGCTTGTATTTAAAGATAGTTTGTCTGTGTTTCCAAATGTAGAACATAAAAATAAGTTCATGAAAACATGAGGGCTAACCCCATTGGTGAGAAAAAAAAAAGTGCATTTTGAATTTAAGTCTATTCAAAATCATTGGGTCACTCCTGAATTTAAGTTGCTAGGTAAGTACAATTTAAACAAACCATAAAGTGAAGATAAACATTTATGAATCCCCTACTATGTACCAGGTGGTATACTATGAACTTCATACAGCTCCATTTAATCTTGGTAACACTGTGCGCTATAAATGAGGTCTGTCCAGAAAGTATCCAGCCACCCCGTATGCAAATCAGAGACATTTACTGACGAAAATACAAGATACAAGAAACATTGTCCATAGGACAATGAAGCCTTGGTGCCCTTCAAAGTAGGCACCTTGGGACCCCACACAGTTCTCCCAGTATCTCTTCCTCTGTTCAAAACAATCTGTAAAATCCTTTGTTGGAATTGTCATCAGCTGTCCCATTGCATTTTCCTGAATCGCATGGATGGTGTGAAATCTCTTCCCTTTCAAAGGTGGTTTTAATTTTGGGAAAAGCCAGAAGTCACAGGATGCCAAATCTGGGCTGCCGGGGGCTGAGTCACCTGGGTGATTGATGCTTTGCCATAAAGCTCTGCACAAGATGTGACATGTGGTGGGTGTGTTGTCATGCTAAAGCTGCCAATCACCAGTTGCCTATAGCTGAGGCCATTTTTGTCATATTGCGTCTCTCAGCCAATGAAGAACATTAAGGTAGTGCCCCTTAATAATGGTTTGGTCTAGAGGTGTGTACTCATTATGGACAGCACCTTCCCAATCAGAAAACACACACACACACACACACACAGAGTTTACATGGTCTTGAACTTGCTGCAACTTTGCTGCCTCTTCTTCAGGCATGGGGAAGCAGGTGACCTCCATTGGGACGACTGGGCCTTTGTTTCCAGGTCATAGCTGTAGACCCACCATTTGTTCCTGGTTATGACCTTCTTAAGGAAATCTGGCTCATTGGTAGAAGTTTGAACCACGTCATTAGCAACTGCAGCATGATGTTGCTTCTGCCCTGGTAGCAGAAGCCACAGAGCAATTTTGCCACGACTTGCCTGTTGCCAAGATCCTGCATTAAAAATCTCGGACACAGTAGTTTTTGAAATCTCCATATCAGCTTCTAGTTCTCGCACTGTCAAATGCCAATCTGTGTTGATTGCAGCCCATACACGATCAATGCGCTCAGGTGTTCTGCTTGTGGCAGGTCTTTCAGAACGAGGATCACTTTCAATATTCTCTACCATCTTCGAAGCATTTGTGCCACACTTTTATTGGCGCTGCACTCATTGCACCATCCCTGAAAGCCTTCTGAACCGTCCAACGTTTCCATGGAAACATTGTTCAAGCTTAACACAAATTTTGTGCAGATTTGTTGCTCTACTCTCTCAGTCATTTTGAATGTGATGGCCACACAGTACACATGCTCACTCAGTGACAACAGGGATGTCACCATTGTTCACACATGCACATTCCAATCCAGCCTCCTTGGCTGCCAGGTTACATCAATGTTGCACAAACCATTCTTGTTATATTAACAATGGCTGAAATTTTTCTGGGCATACCTGTATTATCCTCATCCCAGACTGAGAGATGGCATATGGATTAAGATTGAGCCCAAAGCCTAGTTTTCTACCAAACTAGATGAATACTAGAGCTAAAAGGAATCTTATAGATTATCTAGAAAGGTGGTCTTCCAAAACCAAAGATGGGTACCAAAGGTGGTGGTACACAGGACATTACATTTAAAAGGCCATACATGCCATAATAAAGAAGTTTATCTCTTTTTGATGCCTTTAATCCTCCTGATAACTCAGTTCTATGTCTCTAACTGATAACTTCTTTTCCATCAGAGGATTTAGAATTACTCATTTTAAATACAATACCTAGATAAGCTATAACTTTATTTTTCATTCTAATTATTTTTATAACTACTTTTCTAGCTTTGACACATGATGTTGGGTTGCCATTTTGTGGCATGTAAATTTTTATTTTGAAAATAAATTTATTTGGAGCTTTAAAATATGAGCCTAGAGAAAAAGATTTATAAACAATAAGTCAGTCATATACATGTGGGAAAAATCATGAGGCTGCCATAAGCAATCTAGTCTTTGGGGGCATAGATCTAGAGGTTTTAGGCAAAAACCTCATATGAAGAAAGAGTGGTCTAGAGAGATGTAGTTAAGTGTCTGTGATATACAAATTTTCTGAATTGCTAAAATATGACCATTCACTTTTTCTTTTTCCAAGATTTTATTTATTGTTTTTAGAGAGAGGGGAAGGGAGAGAGGCAAGGAGGGAGAGAGACATCAATGTGTGGTTGCCTTTCACCTGCCTCCAGCTACAGACTGGCTTGCAACCTAGGTATGTGCCCTGGCTGGGAATCGAACCCGCAACCTTTAGGTTCGCAGGCTGGCACCTCATCCACTGTGCTACCAGCAAGGGCCTTGATCATTCACTTTTAAAACATGCAATGATCTTCCTACAAGCAGGTCAATTGCCACTGTTGTTCTTTTTTTCCTGGTGGGGCATCAGACATTTAACAAAATATTTTAGTTATTTATTTTTAGAGAAAGGGGAAGGGAAAGAAAGCGATGAAGACAAATATTGATGTGAGAGAGACATCAATCAGTTGCCCCTCATACACACTCCAACCAGGCATGGCATGGCACCTGCAGCCCAGGTACGTGCCCTGACTTGGAACTGAACTAGCAGCCTTTTGCTTTTCAGTAGTATGCCCAACCAACTAAGCCACACCAGTCAAGGCACATCAGACACCTTTTGACTAGCAAACAGATTAGAATTAAGGAAACTAGATATTCTATCTCCTTCCAAAGTAGTCAGATAGTTCCAGTTTTCTTCTATGCAGGAAGGTATGAAATAGAAATAGGTGGTATTTTAGATTATTTTGATAAATTGGGTATTCAGATTAAACCCGAAGTAGATACTTGATAGTTTTTATAAAACTTAAATTAATTTAGATATTTCAATGTATAGGAGTCAGTAAATTCAAGTTAAAAATAATTGTTACAGTAAAAAGTCCATTTGCTAGTAGCGAAGTAGGTACAATTTCTGAAAACTTGACAACAGTTTAACAACATTATCTCTTACAAGCATAATTATCACGACCTCCTTAAAGGCTTTTGGTATAACTCTCCTGATATACAGTTGGCAATTTAGTACTTTCAGTAGCTACAGGTGATAATGTGAACTGCTTCCAATATAAGATGCCTACATTTCTATCTAGCTGCTGGGAACCTACAAGGTACCCCAGTATTCTGCTCTATTCTAATGGACAGAGTAGCATTTGTTAATAAGTAGACTTCCTGGGGCTGTCAGATGTGGAGGACCCCGACCAGCAGAGACCCCTTGGTGCTGTGGATGAAACGAATATTTCCCAGGAAAATTGTGTTAGAGAAGAGAAGGCCGGCCAGTGTCTGACTGACAAAGGCTCCGTCTACCCATCTCCAAAGGTTTTTATTGATCACACAAGGTTGAGGGGTGCACGTACACACTACAATTCATTACCACAGAGGTGATGCCGAGGACTTTAGGTGGTTAATACAATTTTAGGGAGGGTGAGATTACATATGTGTGAAGGTTTTAACATTTGTTGTGGATGCGATAATTAAGTTTAGGAAGTTTAGGTAATAACAGGCACAAACTTCAAAGGACCTGTGGAATATTTTCAAGGCCAGATTTTCACCCGGGGCTCCTCTCGGCTACAGCATCAGGGCTCATATGCACCCAGCTTTCCTGGCTTTCCGGTCAGGTCTTACAGGTGTGGCCTGGCTTGCATGGGGCTCCATGCCCCAGTGCTTTCCCAAGGGGACTCCAACAGTCAGAAATACATTTTTTTTTTTTTTTTAACACTTAAAATACTTCAACCTGGTATATAGGAGCCAACATTGAATTTCATAAAAGAAGAAAAAATTATAGATCACACAAAAATTCACCAGCTTCAGCAGTAGCATGCTAGTTAGGAAAAGAATGGGGCAACCCTGGGAAAGATAAGCATCTATTGTTACACCTTTTGTTATAGTCTGAGCATCTACTTTGAGAGTTTCAACTATCATCTTTAAACATGATCTCCAGTCTCTTTCAGTTCCTTCTACCACTTTGTTTCTTCACCCCATGAGATGGTGATGTATATATAGTGAGAGGCACTATGGTTCATGGACTATAGTCAGTTTACCTGGGTTCAAATCCTGGCTGTACCTCCTTCCTGCTTGAGCTGTATTTCTTTACCACTCAGTTTCCTTATATGCAATGGGATGGTACTATTCTCCCCTATGGTAGCTGTAAGCATATAGCAAGTTCTCAGTATGTGACGGTTAATTTTCAACTGGTAGATATTCTCTCTTGGATGCTGAGTCTACCCATACATTTAGCTAATGTATTTTTATTGAACACTTCTTACGTGCCAAGCACTATTCAAGATGTTTTAAACACATCAGTGAACAAACCAATGAAAATCCTTGTCCTTGTGAAGCTTGCTTTCAAGTATTTGGAGATAGACCATAGTCAATAAATATAATAACTAAGTAAATTATATTAGAAAGTGATAAATGCCATGGGAAAAAAAACAAGAGTTGGGTAAGAAGATAGGGAGGGTAGGCGAGGGTGATATTTAACATATACATTCAACATAACATACCTAAAAAACTCACATTTCCAGGAAATTGAGATTCCGTTACTTATAATCATTCCTTGACCCCCAGGTTAAAAACTCAGCCACCTTCGTTTTCTACATATCCCCATAACCAGCTATTAAATCTAGTATGTGTGTTGTGTGCGTGTTCGTATCTCTTGAACCTACCTGGACTTGAGCATTTTAGGCCTGGGCTACTGTCCTGGCCTCCTGACTAGCCTCTGCCACTCGTCTCTCCCTGCTCCAACCCATCCTGCACTTTCGCGCCAAAGCCATTTCCTTAGCAGAGCTTGATCACCTCTCCTTTCTCTGATGCCGATGGAGGGATGAAGGTCAGACTTGTTCAGGGATGTTCATAATCTGACTCCAACCTGTCTTTCCAGCACCGCCTACTCTCCCCTAAATGTAACATTTCATTTCCACCAGAATAATTCGCTTTCGTGGATTCCACCTCCACCCCCGCCTGTGTAATGAATGCATTAGGTTCTTCCATAGCACCCTATTGCGAAAAAGCTCATTTTCTCTGTAGGTTTATAAGTTTCAAACTTAAAATCTCATATGGAATGATACATAATTTGACTTTTTTGAAAGGATCACAGGTGAGACATCCTCACGCAGGATGCTGGAGGTGCCGATGGAAGGACTCATCTGATTTCTCCGGGAATTCCTAACCACCAAAGTTGTTTTGATACCTCCCTTCATTCAACTTACTCAGGGACAGAATACCATTTATTTATTTTCCACCAGAAACTTGCAGGCAGGATTTCCCTTTTCTAAACTGCCTGCCTCTTCTCCCTTGCTCGCCTTTGTTCTGTCAGGCATCCCATCACCAGCATTCACTTTGTGCAAACATGCCTGGTCTTTGAAATGGACAGAGACCATTTTCTATTTACATTTTAAAATGTATTGTTTTAATGATTCAAGGTTAGTCTTTAGAAAAGCAAATACATTTTGTTTTTGTTGTGTAAAAAAAACCTACATGGACACAAATGTGTGGGACTGACTGTGGGTTGGAGAAGGGGAGAGCAGAAGGAGAAAAATGAGATGAACGTAACAATAAAAAAATATTTAAAAAAAATCAAACCATTCATTTAGTGGGGTTTATGTAAAAATTCCCTCGCCATTGATGAATATCAAACAATTTTGGGGAAACACAGTCCAGCCCATATATTTCCTAACAAAGAGAGCCAATCTGTCACTTCCATGTCTTAAAAGATTTTTCAGTGTCGTTGAGGGAAAGTGTTCAAGCAGTATCAAGAGCAAATAAAACTTAAGTAGGTCAAATTGGGAGGAAAAGAGTGGAAGTAGTTTGCCTCGAGACCAGATATTTGATCAGGGCACCTAGTTTTTTCTATGATTTTAGTCTTATAAGCAGCCTTAACTCCTGACCCAGAGGAATAGTACTGGAGTGTGACTGAGGGGGAGGGATGTTAGAGTGTATGTGTAAAAATAATCTTTTAATGTATTCTAGGTATCTGGCAAACTTTTATACACCAAGTCTGAATTCAACCTTTTAAGTCTAAGATAGGGATAACTTTCCCCACTCTTCAGATGAGAAACTGGATCTCAGAAGTACTTGCCTGAGTCACTGAGTTGCAAATTAAGGGAGACTGACTGACCCCAGAGCCCAACAACTCTGTAGTGGTTTCCCAGCTCCTGTATTTTCCTCAGGTCCCCACTCTCATCTCATCTCATCTGGGTCTTCATCAAGCTACAGATGTCACCACAGCACCTCTGTGCACACCAAAGCACAGGCGAAAGAAAAAAGTGGGTGACTTTACCGAATTTTAAGCTTGTGCATCAAAGAACACCATCTAGAGGATAAAAATTAGTGGCATGTCCTTAGGTGAGGATTTAAAAAAACTTAAATTTTACAATATCCATTTCGTAGAGGTTCTCTTTAGAAGTACAGGTAACCCCGGTATAACATGGTTGTTAGGTTAAAAAATGCCATGTTATGCAAATCCATGTTATACAAAACAAAGAACTAGTACATAGAAGGGGGTGAGTTTCCAAAAACTAACAAAAATACTATTATATTTTTTATAATTAAAAATATATTTATTAAAGCAATTTTCACCAAGATTATAACATAAATATGTATTAAATGTTTTCTTCCCCTGAACTTTCTTCAGCATTATCTTGTTTTGCAAAAATCTGTTAGATTACTTGCTTTTAGCTAATAGATCTTAATAGATTTTGATAATTTCAAATGAGATCTTTTGCTCTTAAAAGTTCTTATTACCTTTTGTATTGTTCAGGGACTTCCCTAAGTTCAATGAGATATCTTTTGCTTTTACTAGCTCTTCTTTTGCTCTGTGTTGTTCAGGGATTTCTCTAATTCTCAAACCATGTTAGAGCCGTGTTCTAGGATGCCGTGTTGTATAAGGGTTTCCCCCAATTCTCAAATCACGTTAGATCAAAACTGTTACAGAAATGCCATGTTATATGGGGGTTACCTGTATAGGAAAATAAAATCTCACACATTTAATACGCCAACTTTGTTTTCAAGCCCCAGGCAATGTTCATATAGCTATCTCCTAGAACTACCAGGGGAAAAGTCTCCCATTTACACCTCGAGCCTAATTTTACATTGTAAAATAATTAATAAGCATCGAAATATTTATGGAACACCTACAGAAATACAAGTTGAATTCACAGAATCATATATTAAACCAAAAGTACAGGCCAATACCAACCAAAATGGTTTTATTTTTGTCACTGATAACATGCACAACACTGTAATTGTATTGGTACTCTGGTTTGTTTAAATATTACTTAAGTATGCATTAAAAATAAATGTTTACATTTAAGAAATGTAACACACTAAAGAAGTCCTCTGTAAACATAACTCAATATATTTTCCTACTTTGTTTCACACATAAATGACTTAACCTACAAAATCATAAATTATTAAACTGTTAACTCTAACGGCCTAAAAGTATATACAAGTTTTGAAACTTGAGTGTTCTATGATTTTATAAATAAAAACATGCATTTGAAGTATTTATCAGCAAATAAATAATCTATCATCTCAAGTTCTTACTGTCTCCCAAACAACTCTCCCTGTAATAGACCTTCCAGAGCACTTGGTAAAGATGTCATCCACTTCAAGTCAAAATGGTCACCCTGGCTGGGTGGCTCAGATGGTTAGAGCATCGTCACAATATGCCAAGGTTGTGCGTTTGATCCCTGGTCAGGGCACATACAAAAAACAACCAATGAATGCAAAAATAAGTGGAACAACAAATCAATGTTTCTCTAAAAAAAAAAAATCAATAAATAAAAAATAAATAAGTCAAAATGGTCAAAAGACTAGATTTTTAAAACAGTACAGAAGGTTGCCATTTAAACATTCTAAGACTTATTAAAATCACTTGTTTTTCTGAAGAACAAAAAAATAACGCTGCTAAAGAGTAAATGCTTATACTATCATATAAATGGAAGCTGATAAAAGTCTAAAATAAAACCAAATTATATTTATACTATTAGTCTTGGGAAAAATAATACATTGAGATTCTGTCACAGAAGCAGAATCAGTATTTTGAAGACAATTTTGATTAGTTAAAACTTTTAGGATAAAAATAATGACACACAAAAATGATCTTCAAAAGACATTATGGAACATTTGATTATTCAGATTTTGTTTAATGGCTGGAAATCCTTATTCCTTCAGAAAATACATATTTGTTGAATGACATTTCCTGTCTATTGATCAGATAACCACTAGCTATCCACTGAGTTATTAGATAACCATTCAAGATGTATTAGGTAAGCATAAATTATTTTTGTGTAATAAAAATAAATCTTGCATGTTGAAAATGTTCATCAGATATTATTTTTTAGGCCATCATTTACACAGTATAAAACTCAGGGGGAAAAACACTCTCAATTAATATTCTCATTAAATGACGTAAATGCCAAAAAATACTAAGCTAAGTACTATCATTATTTTTTAAATCTACTTTTAAAAGGTTTATTTCTCAACTAATACAAACTTGATCTGGTTCACACTATTAACCGCACCATAGTTTATGTTTAAAATCTAAATATTCTTTATAGATTATAACAATTTTTTATGCTCTAACAAAAGATTCTGATATACATAATGAATCTAAATCAAAATTCACAAATGGTGGTTGAAATTCTGTCAACTTTGAGTCCAATGCAACATAAAATCCATAGTATTTTGCATAAACAATTTAAAATTAAAGTTTTAATGGAAACGTCAGCAAGTTGTAACTACTGCATTACTACTAATGGGTTCCATTATACTTTGAATAGGCACAGCAGATGTGTACATCTGAGAGACAGACTGCTTAGAAAATTAAAGCTATCAGATCTATAAATAAGGAACACATAAATATAAATACTGTAATAATGCCAAAGCATTAGAGCTGTTTTAAAAAGTAAGATGTGTGACGTAAACACATCTGATAGTTCTCGCTGTAAGCCACTTTTCATTGATTTATAAAGCTATGGTTTTATAATTCTTTCAAAAAGGGAAATGTTGCTATGCTGCTGCATGCAGTGATTTCACTGCACATTCTTGACTACAATGTGATCTTCAAATCCTCTTGCAGTGCTTGACACCTTATTAGGGTTTTCCCAAAGTCAGCTCATCATATTTTCAGCAGCCTAGAAAAAGAAAATAAGATGCATTACAACAAAATCATGGAAATAAAGTTGTCAATATTACCCTGTCACCAACAAACAAATCCTCACCAACATGTACCAAACCAGTTTTATCAGGATAATGCAATGGTTTTCATTTTCAAAGTACATTAGAACTATCTTTTAAACAAACTGCCAGGCTAACAGCAGGAAATTATTTAAACAGTATAGCCAATGTAAAAATATACTGCTACTTGAAATATTAATTTACATAAGGCCCTATCTACACAGTCTTTATTAGTTTGTCTGTTTCTTCATGTTTCATTATGGAGTAAAAGGGAATTAAGATGGAAAAAGACCTTTCTTTTATTCTATAAAGTGGGGAAAAAAAGCACAAGAATAATGAATTCACAGCTAATCCTGCTTCACCTATACCATCAACCATTATACTTCCCATGATCATTCTGCAGAAATTCCCAGACATATTATTCATCAATAAATGACTAGATATGTATTTCTGAAAGAATTTAACTTATGCTAAAAATTAGAATACTGATTTTAAATAAGTTTAACTTCAGAAATACAGTACATGATAAACTTTTAATTCACTTACATTTCCACTTCCTAATTAAAACCTGCTTTTAAGTTTAGTCTAATTCCATAAGTCTTTCATGAAAATCCCTTAAGATATCAGGAAAACTATAGTTAATGCCACTTGAAACATTCTCAGTCAACAGAACCTCCTTTCTTTTTCCATATAGTTGGCTATTCTAAATTAGCCTTTTCTTTCTTTGGGTTCACTAAATTCAACAAGAATTAAAACCTAGCTTGAAAAAAAAAATGTCCCTTGTCCCTAACCACCTTTCTGGTTTCTTTTTAAAAATGTTTTTAATTAAATTGATGGGGTGACACTGGTTAGTAAGATCATACAGGCTTCCAGCAAGTATTTCAATGACACTAGATCTGCATATGGCACTGAGTGCCGACCACCCAGTCAAACCACCTTCTTCAGCGTCAGCCATATCCCCTCTGTGGCACCCACTGCCATCTTCCCAAATCCATGGACAGTAACGTTTACTACAAAGAAGGCGTGAAATACATACAATTTTAAGTTTTAAAAAGTTAAAACACCTTGACTTTAATGCAGTTTAACTTGTCTTGCCTCAATTTTCATACTAATTTGAGAGGTTCACCTCCAAGATACAGATAATATATCACATGTGATACAATGAAAATGAAACAAGTCTTTTCACTTTAAGTAAGCCATCAACTTTGTGGAGCATTCATGTTATATAAATGCAGAATTACCTTCTATTCAGAAGAACAGCCTAGAGATCTATATAGTTACCAGATAGCTATTAAAGACTCCCCAGATCTGTAAGCCTTTGCCCTGGGAAAAATCAGTGTTAGAAGTCTTTTCTTCCAAACTTTCCTTTCCTGTGCAAGTTTCTTTCTTTCTTTCTTTGGAGGGAAGTGTAGAAACACTGGACTTAATCCCTCACTTCTATCTCAACTAAAAATTCTACTGCTCCAATGTTCTCCTGCTGCAGGAGACCTCACGCAATGAGAGCTACATGACTCAACCTAGGATGTTAGTGACAGCACAAGACAGCTACAAGAGAAAAGAGCAGGGCTTAGTGTATAGGAATGCATCAATAATAGTACTGTATAATTCAGGGACCACAGCACAAAGTAGAAGATACAGAAAAGTAGGACTTGTTTATTATGAAATTACAATATGCAAATGATTGCCTAACCATAAACACTGGCACAGAGGAAACAACACAAAAACTCAGTGTTCACAAAAGACTCATTCATAAAAAAGAAATGCAAAATGCATCTAATCCACAGTCCTATTTATGCTGAGGGAGATAAACATAAGGTAACCTATCTACTGTTGTTTAGAAACTGATCTAACTGGGTGAAACATAACTAGCTTCTACTATAAATGATTTAAACAATTATCAACACTTTAAGTCTGTGAAAGAGAAAGACAAAATGATTCTAATCACTAGAAATTCTAGGCAAAGACTGTAGAATGCAACAGGAACAGTTTCCCCTTACCCTACTCTTCATATCAAAAGAAATAAACAAAATAATATGAGAAAAATATTAATTAGCAGCAACCACACAAAAAACAGAGAACAACCTTATGTTTATAACTTCACGAATCAGTTCCAACCAATCCAATAGTTGCTGTCAATAGAGAGTAACTTTAATCTAGAGAAGCAACCTGAAAAAAGTTATTCTTTAATTCAATAAAATTAAGTATAATATTTTGATTTTTAAAGTAGCATGATGCTATCAAGAATGGTATTCACTAAATATTATCACTGGTTATCACCTAGATGATCTTGAATGACTTTTTGTCTTTGTATTTTCTAACTTAAATATTTTAAACTTATGAGCATGTAAAAATTATATAGATTTCAAAGAAAATAAGAAAAGGTTCTAATACCTTTGTGCTGAGAACTTTGAAAGATCTCCTCCACGCCTAGTTATAATGAGGTACTAGTATTCTGACTTCAGATTATGGTAGAAATAAAGGCTGTGTGTGTGTGTGTGTGTGTGTGTGAAAGAGAGAGAGAGAGAGAGAGAGAGAGAGAGAGAGAGAGAGAGAGAGACTGGTCTTTCAAATCGACAACACTTTCTGATTTGTTCAATTTTATTATTGATTTTATCTTCATATCAGACTATAATCCACTGAACGAGAAATAACCAATATGCTCAGAACTGAAAACTATGCTATTTAGGTAGTTTTGAACTTCCTGGCCTAATACCTGGGGTTTTATTTTCAGTAAGAAAATGCTAGGCTGAAACACTTCTGTCAGCCTCTCTTGCACATTCTTTTTAGCCAGGTTATCTGCCTCTGGCTCCTTTAAAGTAACTCAAATTGCACTATAATACAACAATCTCTATCTGGAAGCAACCTAACCATTCACAGAAGAAAACTAAATTAAGTTATAGTATATTTGTAAAATGCAACATTATTATTCTAGTGAAAGTGTATTATAGCTACACCAATGAACCTCACAAACATGCTAAATGAAAGAATCCAGTAAAAAAACAAAAAGATTGTGCTGTAAGATTCCATTTATATCAAGCTGATAAATTTTATAGAACTAAACTGCAGTGTTTACAGATCTAAGCATGTTTAGATCATGCTTAGTCAATAAACCTGTTAAAAGCAAGTGTGAACCATAAAAAGCAGGACAGTAGTTACTGGGGGAAGCAGGAAGGAGAAGTCAGGGAAGGGGGTGTTTAAGGGGATTGGGTGCCGGCAATGCAAGTTGCACAGATGTTCTCTGTATGAAAAATGTTTGGTTTACCTTTTTATGTTATTTTAATAATCAAAAAATTTTAAAAAGCACAACAAACATCAACAACCCAAATCACCGGACCTTACTGGAGAATCACAATCTGAGACAGGTAAGCTCCATGCTTTATATAAGTTCTATTTTCTCAAAGAAAAGAAATAAGGCTAAAGAAAAGCCACTTTGTCCTTAGAAGTTTTAAACAGGGCTAACTGGAAGTTTCAGTATTCTCACAGTGAGTTAGGGCTATATAAACACGGAAACAAAATCCCCTGAGACTTGAAATCAAGCGTGTGTGTGAACAAGGCAGGGAACATGTTTCCTGTTCCCAACTCGGCAGTAAAAAGGTGCTAAACCTGACCCTGACAGAAGGGGTCCTCTGGGACCACAGTGGCAGTGCAACTCAGTTGCCCTCAGCAGTTCCCTGGCCTCTGACGCCCCTGAGCCATTCTTTCCTTTTCTTCAAAAATAAACTCTTGTCCACAGGTGATGAACTCTCTGCCCATTTTCCAGTACAGGTCCCTTTTGGTCTGAGCTGGCGGTGTCCTGTGCTGGATGGGAGACTGCAACTATAAGCCACACACCTAACCTCTTCTCCTAGACATTCCCCAACCGTACTTCACGATGTGCTGCCCGGACAGGCTTAGAAGTTTCCAAGGCAGTATCAAGCTGCACATTCCACACTGGAAATTTCTTCAGCTAAATATCCAAGTTCATCACTTACAAGTTTTATTTGCCTTCCCAAGTAGAACATAATTCAGCCAGCATTCCTTCACTTTATAGCAAGGATAGTCGTCTTTCCTTCAGTGCCCAATACATGTTCCTCATTTCCACCAGACTTCACCAGGAGCACCAAGAAGTATGTGAGCATACTTCTCACAAGACCCTGTTTGTAATGATACATGTATTCTCACAGACAACTGAAGCTTTCTCTACATGTCTCCTCTCTCTAAGCCCTCACCAGAATAGCCTTTAATGCCCACAGTTCCAACAATCATCTCTTTAAAATAATCTAGGCTTTTCCTACCAAGTGCATTAAAAGCTCCCAATCGCTATTCATTACCCAATTACAAAGCCCCTTCCACGTCTGTAGGTATTTCTTACATTTCTAAGGCTGTCATAAGAGAGTACCACAAGCTGGGTAATTTAAAACAACAGAAATTTATGCTCTCCCAGTTCTAGAGGCGGAAGCCCAAAATCAAAGTGTCAGCACGGCCCCCGCTCTCCGAAGGCTCGAGCAAAGGATCCTTCCTTCCTTCTTGGGGCTGCCAACAGTCCTTGGCCTTCTTTGGCTAGTAGATGTCATCACTCCAATCTCTACCTCTGTCACTACGTGGCACTCTCTGCTCAGTGTCTGTGCCTTCACATGGTTCTCTGTGTATCTGTGTCTAAATGCCCCTTGTATTAAAAGGACATTAGTCATTAGTCCATTCAAATCTCATCTTCAGTTGATTATGCCTGAAGATAAACTATTTCCAAATAAGAGCATAGCTGGACCTAAGCATATGTTATTTCAGACAGACATAATCTTACCCACTAAACACAGATAAAGAAAATAACTAGGAAAAAAACATGTCCATGATAGTAGCAACTTTGTGATTGGTGCATATGCTACTAATCATATGCGCTACTGCTCTTCAGAATTTATGATACAAAGTTACTTTAATTGTGTTTAAGGTCTTTTATATAACTTCATCATTAATCATTTTCTAAACAAACGCACCTTTACCTGGAATGAATTAATAACTGAATCTCTACCTTTAGTGCTTCAGTGGCCTTGCGAAGTTCCTTTATAACTGATGATAAAGCTTCTGGGTTAATTCCTTGTTCACAAAGCCGTACACAAATTGACAGAGTCTCCATATCTAAGCCAGTATTTAAAATTCTTGAAATCTCGAGCAGAACTGAAAAAAGAAAAAATATTAAAATATTTTAGAATGTGCTCAATAGTTTTGTTTCCAATTCACACAATACTGCAAATGCTAAAGAAATAGCAGAGCACCCTTATATTTGGAAATAGGCATGTAATACTGTCTTTCCCTTACTTAGCTCTAGACACTTCAAACTAAACTTACAACCTCCCTTCACACAACTGCTTTTTACATCTTTGTTCTATCACTCAATTATGCATCATAATCAGGATTATTCTGAACACTTCTCCACTCTTCATACGCTTTTACAACGTGCTTTTAGTCAGTCACATAACATTTTATTTTATATAAACACAATACACTCT
This sequence comes from Noctilio leporinus, assembly GCA_004026585.1. Classification (NCBI taxonomy): domain Eukaryota; kingdom Metazoa; phylum Chordata; class Mammalia; order Chiroptera; family Noctilionidae; genus Noctilio; species Noctilio leporinus. Next base: position 421,679 of record PVIW01000151.1, read on the forward strand.
ACGTATTTTAAGTCAGGTAGCTCTCATGTTACACCCCATTAAAATAATACTGTGATACGCACGCATCTGTACATAGTAACTTGATTTTATTTTATTAGAATAAATTCCTAGAAGTGGAACAACTCAATCAGTAATATACATATTTAAGGCTTTAAAAATATTTTAAAGCTTTTATAATTTGACAGAATATCCATGTTTGTTGAATTTAAGGATAAAAATGAAGCTTGTATTTTTAACTCCATTTTTATCGTTATTTCATTTATTATACTTTATAAAATTACCTTTCACATGACAAACACTATCACAGAGTAAATACACTGGTTGCATTAAGTTTTGTTTTTAGAATTTTTTAAAGTCAATAGTTAAAGTGTTATCTATTGCTTTCTTCTACCACTTTGCTTAGAAATTTCCTTGGCATTATGCTTAGAAAGTTATTCTCCATGCAAAGATTATAAAATTATTCACCATTATTCTCTTCTAGCACTTGAAAGTTTATTTTTCTTCCCCTCTCCATAAATACTTAAATATGTGACTCTCTGGAATTTGGTTGGAAAATGGGATCTCTTAACTTTTCCTTCCAGAAATAAGTCAGTTGCCCAATACCACTTATTGAAGGATCTATTTTTCTTTTACAACTCAATTAAGATGCCCCCTAATTTATCATAGTAAACTGCCCTATACCTATGGATTAGTTGTATGTGTATCAGAGCCACAATTTTACTAACTTTATATTGCATGTAGTGGGTTAAAGGCATCTTTGTTACCTTTTAGTATCATAAGCCCTTCCTTTCTCTCTGTGAACTTAATATTTATCAATTTCAAAAACAAACTCCATTTGAATTGATTTGAATGCATGAAAACTACCTATTGTTTTGGGATGAAAGGACAACTTAACAATATTAAATCACCTATTAATGTAAATCTTCCCAAAAACCTTTTCAGTATTCACAATGTTCATGAGATGGGCCTTTCCCAATTTTTCTTTTTTTAGAATTTAATTTTACTGTTGTTGTATTACATTCATCTCATTTCCCCCCCTCCCACAGTCGGTCCATGTTGTCCATGTCCGTAGGTCTTCCAAGCTAGTTCCTTGACTAAGCTGTTCCCCTTCTTTGCCTCCTTCTAACCCTAACTTTTCTTATATGACGTTCATTTCATCTCTAGAATTTGAGTGTTTTAAAGAACACATCTTCCATGCCTCTACTTCCGAATGCATGCAGCTCTTGATGCTTTTGCCAGGTAACCCTAACAGGTGTGGCACCTTTGAGTATGTTTCAATTGACTAATTCTTCATGGGTTGTATTTTCCTGCTCTGCATACTTAATAATTCTTGATTGGATGCCAGATATTGAGAATTTTACCTTGTTGCCTGCTGCTGGATAATTTTTTATATCGAGCTTTGTAATGAGGTGCAGTTATCTGGAAACAGTTTGATGCTTTTAGGTCTTTTAAGATTTACAAGTCAGGACCAGGCCAAATTTACAGTAAATATAGGGCTACTTATTCCTTAACACTGAGGTAAGACCCTCCTGAGTCCTTTACCCAAAGCCTCATGAATCCTGAGGTTTCCCATTCTGGCTGGTAGATGCACACACTACTCTCTGTCCTCTGTTATCTTTGGATGGTTCCTCCCCCAGCTTCTGGGGTACTTTGCTCACACATATGTGCTGGGCTGAATACTGAGGGAGACCTGCCCACTCCAGAGTTCTGTCTGGGTTCTCTCCTGCAAACCCTACCTGCTGTGGTCTCCCTGAACCGACTAAGCTCCTTCTGCTCAATTCAGGGCATCTGCTGGGTTCCATGTGGGTTCCTCCCCAACCCCACACAGCTCTCAGAAGGCAGTAAGCTGGGGCAGCTCGGATAGTTCACTTCATTTGTTTTCTGTTTCTCATGGATCAGCCCTTTGCCACCTGATGTCCAGTGACATGAAAAACGTTAATTCCACATGTTTTGCCTGGGTTTTGTTGGTTGTTTCAGGCAGAGGGTTAATTCAGTCAGTCCCTGTTATTCCAACCAGGCTGAAAGCTAACAGCTCCTTCCCATGTTCATTTCTTCAGTTTTGATATTTTAACATACAAACACTTTGCTGTTCAGTTGAATTTAGGCTGTTATTCATGCTGTCTGCAGAATGTATTTCATTTAACTCTTGTTTTTAGATTTCTAATTTCCCACCACAGTCATTTATTCTTTTTTCATAGCTAAGTGCTTGTTTATAACCCGTTATTATTTTCTGGCTATGGTTTCCATTTTTATCTGTTTAAGGCTATATTCCCTTCATAAGCCATTTTTGAGGTTTCTGTTTCTTGAAGTATAAGCCAGCAGTAAGAATAGTGGCTAAGAATATGCTCTCCAGGGGGACAGGGAGCAAAAAGGGGATGGATGTAATACAACAACAATAAAAAAAAAAAAGGAATATGCTCTCCAGAGCCAGACTCCCTGGGATGAAATTCCATCGTCATTAATAGGCAAGGTAACCATTCTGCACCTTTGTTTCATCATTCTGAAAAATGGGGATAATCATAATACTTACAGAGGACTGCTGTTAAGAAAGGATGCGTTAGAATGGTGTTTAGCATAGGATAATGCTCAGTAATACTACTTTTATTTTTTTATGTTAGTTGTTATGTCTGTTTTTCTTCTACCTTAGGTACTTGGTGACTTTTGGCTGAAAGCTCATCTTCCACAGGAGACTTTCTTAGATATCTGGATTGGCAATGTCTTCTTGGATGGGTAGCTGAGGTACACTGGCCTCAACCCTCTTCATCAGGCTTTGTGGAAGCATCCTGGCTCCGGACAACAAGACACAAGGTCGGTCTCTCAATCCCTAGCCATGGCAGATGGCATCTTTCAGGCCCCCAGCTTCACACACACTGGGCAGCATGTTCTGTCAGGTTTCGTTCCCAATTCCCCGCTGTAGTTCCCATCTGCTCCTTTCTTTGGGGAGTAATGGGGCACTTCCCTTTCTCATCAATGAAGACTTCTCTTTCCTGTTTTTAAACATGGCTATACTAATAATTGTTATTTTAACATCTTTTCCTGTCCTTTGTATAGGCTTGGGCAGAAAGTTTCAAGCAGTGCTCAGTTAGCATCAATTTTGATAGTTAAGTATCAATTTTTATTTAATTTTTAGTTTTGTTTTCACTAATGGATTCTATCTCACTCCTGTATATTTTTAAGGGATTAGTGCTGATATTCTAGAAAATTATTTATTTTTATTTTGTAGTCAGCCACCTTAAATTCTACTGAAGCTTCTAACAGTCTTTCAGGTGATTCTCCCGTATTTTCTAGTCAGACAATCATTTCACCTATAAATGTTTTGTGTTCTTTTTGACTGTTTCTTCTAATCCTGCTATTTGCTAAAGCTTTCATATCAACGTGTGTTTTTTTAAAGCAGTGAAAGGTACTTCCCATTTCATTTAGAATGCACTTAACATTAATGTTAAGGACGATCACATAGCTATCCTTTAGCGCTGTAAATGTGTTTTCTTTTGCTAAGACTTTAAAATCAGGAAAATATGTTGATATCATCGTATCAATGCTTTTTCATCAAATACTCAAATGCCCAGGTAGCTTCGCTTCTTTGCTTTAGTGGCCTGATGATACATTATTGACAGCTGAAGAACACTGAGCTGGGAAGTTCCTACTTGGCCAGTAAGCAGCTAGTGATCCTGCTCTTTCTCTGATGCTAGATGTTACCTCATCATCCCTCACTGCTACTACTCACTGCAAACACAACCCTGAAAAACAGCAAGAGGAAAGAGCAGCCAGGGCTTTGTATTCTTGGCATACAGAGCAAGAACGCATAGATGCACTCAGGGCTCTGGAAGACTGTGTCTCCCAATAGTGACACTGCGTAACTTTTGAGAGTAGATTAAAAAATGCAATGTAGCTTCCTCCTTGCTTTCTAATGAAACACTCTCGCTTGGAACCCAGCCTCCAAAGAAACCCACACGTTCCAGACAACAGGCCCTGCTGAGAGCCCAGCTAACAGCCCTATGTAGTAGCAGTCCTGTGAGAAAGGTTTGAGCCAACTCCAGTCAGCACTGTCTCACTGCAATGCAGGAGACACCCTCAGTACAGCCTCCGAGAAGAACTAGGTTAAAAGCCAGAACTCCGAGATCGAAGTAATTTTTGTTTTGTTGCGATAAGTTTGGCGGGGTTTGTTATGCAGCAACAGATAACAATATATTCTGACCATATTCCAACTCCCCAATCATCATCACCATCATCAACTCCCTGATAAATTCTTCTCTCTTGTTTTTCTCCACGGTAGACCCTTATATATGCTTTTTCCTGACTTCATACCTTTGTTTATACTTTTTTCCTCTGCCTTTTCTCCCCCGCTCCCCACCATAAAATCTCACCTCAGTACCTGTATTTCTTTCTTTAAGCTTTCTTTTACAATTCACATTGGTCTTTACTTCCTAACTTCACAAACTTTAATCAGTATTTCTGTAGTGTCCACTGTGTAACTGGTACCTATATGTATTTTGTGCCTACCATCTTACTGCTGAAAATATAGTTGTGAACAAGATGGACATGGTCCCAGTTCTCATGGATATTACATTCTAAAGGATGAGACAGACATTAAAATAACTGATTTCAGTTATGGTAAGTAAAATAAAGGAAAATAACATACTTCCAAAATAAATTACAAGGGCACCTTACCTAGTTGTGAAGGACGCATATTTAGGAAAGACTTTGCCTGAGGAAGTGACAATTAAGCTTAAGCTTCAAGGGTGAATAGGAATCAATTTTATTAATGCAGCGGCAGGAGTAAGGGCATAGACAAGGGAGCAAAAAACCCCAGCTTATGCTGGGTTGAATTTGGTAAATTAAAATGATGTAAAAGGCTCATGTAATTAAAGAAGATGAATAGCTATAAAATATGAAATGAGGCAGACATGAAAATCTACTAAGGCCCAATTGAAGATTTTAGGACTTTAGGAAGCTATTAGAAGTTATAAAATGGGAGTGTGACAAGATCAGATTTTCACTTTTAAAAGACTTGTGCTGCATAATACTGAGTCAACTTTGAAAAAGAACAGAACACATGTGGAGAAAGAGTCCAGTTAATTTACCACTAGTTTGGTGAAAGAGTGGTGAGATGGACAGGAGAGATGAAAACAAGTGGTCAAATCTGAGATGAGTGAAGAACTGAAAGGGCTTAGTGAAGAGTAAGAAGAGGGGGTGAGAGAAAGCAAAACTGACCCTCAGGCTCCTTTCTCATAGGAGCAACTAGGGGGATGGTGATAGCATACATGGACTAACTTTACATTTGTTTTGATGACAAGGCCTTATATACTGTGAACTCTCTTAATTCCCTTTTCTAGCCAACTACCTGGTATATAAAGTATTACACAGAGCCTCTAGTAAGGAAGAGGTACATTTTTATCATGTCAAAAACATAATTACAAACAGTAAGAAATTACAGCATTAAGAAAATTCTAGAATGTGAAAAAAAAGTATAAATCTATCAATATAGAGCATCTATAATTTCAAAACATGGAAAAGAGATAATTGAGAACATAGGAGAAGAAAGTACTTAAAAGAGACTGACATTTTAAAGAGGTAACCTAGGAAGAGAATGTTGAGAATCTGAGTGAGAGTAGATGATCTTATGCAATAAACTTATACTAAATCAGGACTAGGATCAATCAGGTTCCTTTCAGAGATCTGTGTAGATCAATAACAAAGTCCACTGCCTCCTCCTATCTAAAGTGTCTTTATCAAAATCCTTTTCATTTGCCCTGACCACTGTGATTTAGTTGGTTGGGTGTTATCCTGCAAAGCAAAAGGTCATGTGCTGGTTCAATTCCTGGTCAGGGGTGCATTCCACCCCAAGAGGCAACCACTGGATGTTTTTCTCTCTCTTTCTCCCTTCCTTCCCCTATCCGTAAATCTTGAAAAAATCTTTTCATTTCACAATGAAATTACAAATATTTATAGCTGAGTTCTACAATCCTTGCAAATCACTAACACCCATTAAAAAGTTAAATCACTGTTAGCTGGCTAATACTGACGGGAAGGACGAAGTAAGAAAACAAGGAGAAGTATTACATCTTGAAGGAGGGTAGTCAGACTCAAAAAGTTTTGGACACTTCATTTCGGCTCTTAAGTATAGATTTAAATACAAGCGAAATCTCATGTTACCAGAATTTCAAATAATAATAATAATAATAATAATAGTTTGAGTAAGTCAGCCCAGTGTCTTGGGGAAACTAAAGTTTTATTTCTAAGAATGAAGTGGAAGAAGGTAAGATTATAAAATGACTGCAGTTAGGACGTTTTCAGTTCATGTATGGTCCATATGCTTTCCTTTGTGTCTCAATCATTATTTCAGTGTAATCCATTGACTTTGGAATAATTCAATTTCCCATTTTTTGGGGACTGTATTGGACCCAATTATGGTAGACAGCAAGGGTTTCATGTAAGTGTAGCATTCTAATACACAAGATAGTATCATTTCAACAAATGTTGATCCATTGCCAACCTGGCGACTCTCTTTTTACCTTCAGAAGAAGAGGCAGATACTTGGTAAGTAAAAACTTAGATACAAAGGCTCTAACAATTCCAAAACTAATTCTTTGAAATTGAAAGCAGCATGATGCAGAGAAAGCCAGAAGTCTTATCCTAAGTCCCCTAAGGAGATGTCTTAGGAAGCAGTGACCACAGTGGAGACAGAGATGGGACAATTCACACTGCTTAGCAAGCCTTCACCGGTTTGTATTTTCAAAAACAAAGGCTGATGTGTTATCCCTGGAAAATGCAGAAAGCAATGTTCAACATCCATCAAACACTCATATAGGTGGAAGCGAATAAAATGGAGCGAAAGACATCCCCAAGTCGGTTGATACCTTCTATTCCACAAAAAGAATCAGGAAATTTATCACTATACGTCAATACAGCAACAAACGGAGAGGACAAGATATGATTACAGCGGATGCCAAAAATCATTTGATAGAATTCTGCAAATACTGCCAATATTTAAAAAAAAAAAAAAAAAACACAACTAAAAAGGTAATAGTTTCTTTTAATGGTCATATTCGGTATACCTTTACCTGGTTATATAACGTATTCAGGTTATAACCCTAGGCGGTAACCTCGTTTTAAAAGGAAACGCGGAAACAAACACATCTTTTTGGCCCAAAGACGTCTCCGTGCAGTCCGAGTCACCACCAGGGTGTAGAGCGGCCAGGCGGCAGCGGAGAACAGGGCGCAGCCCCGACACGCGTCTCTGGTCCCCGCTCGGGGCGGGCTCCACCCGCGCGCCCCGGGGCGCGAAACGGGTGACACACCCTCGGCCCCGGACGCCACCCTCACCCGCTCCGAGCGAACCGGGGCCGTTCTGATGGATGAAGGGGCGGCTGTGCATCCGCCCGATCTCTTAAAAGCGCCCACCCAAGGGCCAAGGACAAGAAAGGGGCCGTGACGCAACACCCCCGGCGACCGTCCGCACGGGGCTCCCCGTGCAGCCTCGCTCACTCCCGGGCCTAAGCGGGACGGGCGCGGCGCCCGAGGCCGCGACGCGGGGACAGGGCCCTGAGGAGTCGCGCGGGAAGGAGCGCGCGACAAGCGCCGGCCGGCGGTGGCGCCCAGGGTCCGGCAGGCCGGTGGCGCTCAGGGGCCCGAACGCCCAGCGCGCGACAAACTACGCCAGAGCGAAGAGACAACTCTCCGAGGATGCGGCCATCAGCCCCGCGGAACGGGCCGGTCCCTGGGGAGGCTGTTCCACCGCGCCGCCCAGGGCAGGAAGCGGCCCTGAAGTCCGCCTGGGCTCAGCTCCGCCTTGGGGCCCGGGCCTCGAGAAACCGAAGCGAGGTCCCCGAGCCGAAACGGGCACTCACCGTCCATGGTCTCCCTCACCGCATTCAGATTCGCCGTGGCGGCCGCCGCCGAGGTCCCGGCGCCGCTCCCGCTGGCCATGGCGGTGGCCCGGGGAGGCGGGAGGCCGGCCTGACCCGGAACTGGAGCGCCCGCCTGTCCCGCAGGGGGTCCCGCCGCGCGGCCCCGCTCCGCCCGCAGGCCCCGCCCCTCGCGCGCCGCGCCGCCTGCCGGCCCGGCGGATTTGAATTTGGAGCTTCGTTACTCGCGGCGGAATGTGAGACCTGGAGTTGCCATTCGAATTTACCAGGCCGCCTCGATGCGATTGGCTGGTTCGCGGACGGCGGTGCGACGCGATTGGCCGATCGCCCGCAGCCCGAGCCCGTGCTGGCCCGGGACAGCGCGGAAGCGGGGAGTTAAAGAGTCCGAGCCTGTGGTGGGAGCAGGCTTGGTCCCCCGGGAACGCTCGAGTCGCCTTTGGGGTGCTGCTTTTTTAAACACACCACTAGGTACGTTGTTCCTAGTTCCTGGCGCCTGTCCCGGCTAGAACTGGGGGGCTCACTGTTCCCGGCTTCGGACCCGCGTGTCCGCCAGCCCAGGATGAATGGCAGCTGCGAGGGAGTAGGTAGGAGTGGGTGTCCCTCGAAGGGACGGACACCAAGGAAGTGTCATAGCGTGGAGTGGAGGTGACACCGGCAAGAGTGGCCTGTGCGCTTCACCCAAGGAAGCCGGCGGCACTTCAGCCTGGCTAGATGTGGAGACTTCTTTTTCTCTTTGATGGACGGGAAGGAATGCAGCCTCTTCTTCTACCCTGGGGTTCTCAGCCAGAGGAGGAAGTTTGAGGAGAGGCGACGGGAGGCGGTCCATTTCCTACCCCTAATCAGTCATACTTCGACAGGGGCTAATGTGCCAGAAAGGCACTCGTGCACAGTCTCCGTCGTCGTCTCTTGCTTGCTGTAAATAATTGTTGTTTAGTAACCAGCGTGGTCAGGAATTGCTGGGCTGTCCGAAGGATGTTTGAGACTTGATTTAATGAACTAAAAGCTGTAGGTACATATCCTCTAGTTGGAAGGAATTTTGTGCCTAATGTAGTATTTGGTTACCTCGAAAGCTGACCAGAACTTATTCACATCTGGTTAACTGGTACTTAGGAGACAAGTAAGTTCTCTGAGCTCGTTAATTCTACAAAATGATACCAGTGATACCCTCCTTCTCTAGTTTTTAGTTATTTGGAGGATCACTTGAGAAAATGTACATGATTGATTTTGTAAACTATGTAGAAAAGCTCCAACGGTGTTAGGTTTTGAGTTAATTTTGGGGAAATGTTTGTCTAATACATTTTAATTGCCCCAGTGAATGTATGCAACTTAGTAATTTTATTATATATACTTCTGATTTCTTTTTAGTTTTTTTCTCTGTGCTATGGGAGATGTCAAAGAACCAAAAATGCAAATAACACCGCAAACTCCAGGAAGGGTCCCTGTTTTAAATCCTTTTGAAAGTCCTAGTGATTATTCTAATCTCCATGAGCAAACTGTCTCCAGTCCCGTTTTTAAGTCAACAAAATTACCAGTAAGTTACTCTTGACTAGTATTTACTAACAATTTTAATATCATTATATATTATATTATTTTAATATAAATTGTATTATAAGTTAATGTAATTTTAATATAAATATCTACAAGGTGGGGGGTTACCAGGGAGCTTGTGTTATTTGGAATGGTGCATTTTAAATTGTAATGTTGATTATAATCATTAAGTGGTTGGGCTAAAAAATGTTAAGTAGAAGATTATTTTTAGTTAGCATTTCTTCTTTTTTTATTCAATAAATAACATGCTAGCTTCCTGAAATTGTGGTATCTATAGTTGTTCATATACCTACCAATACCATAGTAGAGAAGAAGCTGTGTCATCTAATTATCCGTTCTCGTTTATTCCGCAAGCATTATTTGAATGCTGCTATGTGTCAGGTATAGTCCTAGGATCAGAGGTTACACTGTCAACAAGTCAGGTCATTAGGCACAAACTCTAAAGAAGTTTATACTCTAATGCAGGGGTCAGCAAACTTCTTCTGTTAAAATCCAGTCAAGTAAATACTTACAGCTTTGCTGTTATTACAACTCCTCACCTGTGCCTGTATCACAAAAGCGGCCACAGGCAGTATGTAAACCTATTAGCATGGCTGTGTTCCAATAAAACTTTATTTATGGACACTGAAACTTGAATTTCATGTACTTTTCATGAAATACTAATATTCTTTGGTGTTTGTGCCAACATTCATAACTTGCAGTTTGTGTAATGGGATAGAGAGGACTAAATTAGCAACTTTGAAAGAATATGATATGTGGTGTGACTAGTGGCTAAGCACAAGGGTGATATGGAAGGAAAAGTGCTCTTCTGGAGATTAAAGAAGGCTTCCTGTTTTACTGTTATTGGCTACAGTGGAAAATTTCTTTTAAAGTCTAATCTTTAAAGCTACTCAATTACCTAGAAAACTGCAAATTGAGAGGTTGCTTATACGACATGTTCATATCAGCCTGAAGCAGTATGCACTAAAGTTTTAAACAATTTACATTAAGCCATTAATCTGATTTCATTTTTAATTGAATCATATTAAAATCTTAGTTAGTTATTAGTCTTAATAAAAAAAAATGAAATGACTGCAACTTGATCCTCAAAGCCAGAATATATGGCATCTTTGGTTTTTAAGCCTGAATTTGTCAAAAATATTTATATTCTGAATGACACTTTAGGATTTGGCTAAGGGTTTGCTTTAGTTAGATAATTGAATACAGAAAGGGAGCACTGGTTATCATTCATAATTATTTTAAGGATCAACTATTTTAAGAGCTTTTGCAGAGACTTCTGTAGTTAGGACTTTGATTTTAGTTCATTCTTAGTGAAAGTAAAGACCTTTGGTAACCAAGAGATTTTTACTTTTACTTAGGCATCACTGATTAGTGTTAATTGTAGAATGTATGTACCATTAATACTCAGCTATGATTTTCCTATTATTATGTAATTTTTAAAATTACACAGAAGGAGGAACTAGTATAAAGAATCCATGGACATGGACAACATGTGGGGATTGACTGGGGGGGAGGGGATGGGGAAGGTGGGGCAGGGGAGAGCAGTGGGGGAATAAAATGGGACAAATGTAATACAATAATAAATTAATTTAAAAAAATTATCCAAAGGGAAGATTGGATGTTTTAAGAGAGTTACATATGGTCAAATACATTAATTTAGTGTGATTTGACTACTATTTGCCATTAAATTTTAGTAGTGGAATGAAATTTAAGAATGAGTGTAAGATATTTTTATATTATATACATTCACATTAATTTTGAAGTTGACAATGGTTAGCATTTTTTAAAAATGATTTTATTTAGTTTTAGAGAGAGAGGAAAGGAGGAAGAAAGAGAGGGAGAGAAACATCAGTGTGTGGTTGCCTTTCACACACCCCAACTGGGGACCTGGCCCCCAACCCAGGCATGTGCCCTGACTGGGAATAGAACTAGCGACCCTTTGGTTCTCAGGCTAGTTTTCAATCCACTGAGCCTCACCAACCAGGGCAGAAACCAGTTAGCATTTTGGTTAACTATTTTAGTTTGCTTTTACTTATAAGCTCACTTTCTTTTATTAAGACTCCAGGAAAATTTAGGTGGTCTATTGATCAACTAGCTGTAATAAATCCCGTAGAAATAGACCCAGAAGACATTCATCGTCAAGCCTTATACTTAAGTCATTCTCGGTAAGTTTTCCCTTCTTGCAACGAACTGTAATAACATACTCTCACGTGAAGAGAGAAGGAAATTCCAGAGTTAAATAGTTTTATATGTAAAAATACAAGGGCGAAAAATTGTAAACTTGGTTTATTTTATCTAAATGAAAAAGAAGTTCAAAGAACTACATTCAGAAAGATTCCCCTGCTAACAGTTCCAAATCTGGATCCAAGTCATTTTCTTTTAGAGACAGTCTCCTCCCTCTGCTACTTAAAGGACAACTCTGCCTGGTCAACACTTGGAAGAGCATTTTGACATTTGTATCTTTCTATTTTCTACGGGATTGTGGCTTCTGACATGGAATCAGTTTTTTTTTTGTTTTGTTTTTGTTTTTTGTTTTTTGTTTTTGGAGGTGTAGGGTAAAAACAAAATGCTTTTTCATTGCCACATGTGTTTAGCGAAGCCTAAAAATCCCCTTCCCAAGTTAAGACATTTTGAACGGAAGGGTACCTATTAGCAACAGAGAGAGCTTTTATAGACATCATCTGACTTGGACACAGGACACTTGGGGATCTGAATTATATTGTCTTGAAATGCAACTTAGTCATCCTATTAGCCTTAACTTCTTTGTTAATGTCTCGTGTAGGGTTCCACTAGTGTGCTCTGACTCGTGCTGCTAATGATGCCTCATGTAATGAGACCATGTATTTCTTTGGCGTAACAGACCTAATTTTTTATTACAAATTGCAATCATTTCTTTAAAAAGATTTAATTTATTTTTAGAGACGAGGAAGGGAGAAAGAGCGAGAGGGAGAGAAACATCAATGTGAGAGAGAAACATCGATCAGCTGCCTCTCACACACCCACAACCAAAGACCTGGCGACAACTCCGGCATGTGCCCTGAATGGGAATCAAACCAGTGACCTTTTGGTTTGCAGGAATGATGCCCAAAGCACTGAGCCACAGCAGTTAGGGCTGCAGTGATCTATAATGACAAATTATGGATAACCATTTTATTACTAGTCTGAGAGACTCTTGTTGTTGTCAGTTTCATAGTCTATTTTTTAACTTGAAAAAGCTGAATACTAGTATGACCAGCTTTTAATTTTTGGACCTAACATGTGTTGCTTGTCCAAAGTAATAGATAATCCCTTTATCTTTAAAACAGTCACACAAAGATGTGCACATGTTGAGATGCTCTTGAGAATATTTGTTTGGCTTTTCTATCCCTGCCACTCTTGGCTTGGTAACTTGATGACCATTCATTCTTAATTAATTAATGTCCACCTGAAGGGAATATAATGGGGAATGAGCAGAAAGGATTTTCAGTTAAATCTAAATACTTTTGGATGTGAAGGTAAAAAGAATATCTAAAAGCAAATGAGTCACAAATGAGACTGATTTTTTATTTCACACAAACTGTATACTTTATTTTGCCTCTTTATATATTCAACCATGGAAAACTTATCTGTCACGTCAGGAGATATTTATTGAGCACAGAAGCACTGTGAGGAACACTGAAGTATGTATAGAATATTATTCCTGTCCTCCAGAGTCAATAATACCATTAACCAAAGTTGTGATGCAACATTCCTATATTTACTAATTGAGTTACGTGTTGAATGGGTAGGTTTATGAATCTTGGTGTTATCCGTAGATACAAAGTAGGGATAAGAAGTGGTTGAAGACTAATTTTTAATTTAATTTACTAATGTAATTTAGTGAATGATTATGGCTTCTCCCAAGGTTAGTGAGTTTGCTTTTAAACAGGTTGATTCGTTCTTAGCAATGACTTTTGTTATCTCTTCCTATCTAATCCAAGTTCCCTGTATTAGTGCTTCCCACCCTTTTTATGCCATGCTCCACATTAAAAAAGTAATTATAAGGCATATTGGTATAAACAAATGAATCTGTCCATAAGGATGTAAACAGTCCTGAACCCCTCCTTCTCCCCTAAGAAACTATTCAGGGCATACCTGCAATCTACCTGTAAGCTGGTGTTCTATAATATACACATAATGTCAGGATACTGTACCTGGAATAACTTCTTAGAACCTTCCACGATCTGGCCCTGAGATGTATAGCCAAATTGATTTTCTCTGCTTCTACCAGTTACCTGAATATTTCAGGTCCCTCTGATGAAGCAGCAAAAGGCTTCTGAATGAGGTTGTGCTAGATCAGATCCGACACTATGTGCTATTATTACTATATACTGTCATTTTGACCTGGTTATGTTCATGATGAGATGAAGAGAACTGAGTTATCCTCAGAATGCCTATTGTTTAAGCTGAGATATGGGAATGATCGTTGAAGTCTTTCTCATAATTCCCTTATGTGAAAAATCCACTTGATTTTAATTTCTGAAATGTGTGCATTATTATCTAAGTTTTATTAAGCCACAAATAAATATACATGAAAAAATTTTGAGAGGAAATAATGCCTTAGTAATGTATTGATGGAAAGCAAATGTTCTTTTTCTGAACAGATTAAAGAAGTGGTCCTACAAGGCTAACTGCTCAGTCCTTTGGCAAGTATATGCCTTGTGCTAGAGACCAGACATTTTATGTTAAAGCTAACTGCTGACACATTTTTGTAACTATAATTGCATATTGTATCAAAGTGAGAAGATCCATTTGGACAAAATTTTTATTGTTGATATTTTATTTCATAATTAATCATTTTGCCTTCTAATTCAGCTATCCAAGGGTGGTTGGTAGTTTCTATTTCAGAATAAGAGTTGATTCTGAAATTATGACTGATAAACTTGGTTATAATTGAAGAAAATGAATTTTTAGAATTTTGTGGAATACTTATTAATTTGCTGTGATTAAAGGATAAAGTTTATTCAACTTCCATTATGTTATTAATAGCAGCTTTTAAGTTATTAGGAGTATAAAGAAAATATTATCCCATTCAAATTGTGAATACTATAGGAAAAGTTAAGCCTAACAGTGCAATGCTGAATATCTAAATAATATCATTAACTAAATGTGATAATATTCCCATTTTTCTTTTAAAATGAGCTTAACGTTGGCCAGTGTTGTAGAGAAAGAAATTATTTCTTTGAAAGGTTATTATTTTAAATGTGCAATCAACTGAAGTAATGGCCTGGTTATTTTTCTCCTTTATCTTTGTATAGAATAGATAAAGATGTGGAAGACAAAAGACAAAAAGCCATTGAAGAGGTAACTTAAATCTGTTACTGATCATTAAACCAGTTAAGCATCAATTTTACATGCATGTCACTTCTTTAAGAAAGACTTCCTTCAAATCCTTTCCTGTCCTAGCTCCACACCAACCTGCCTGTCCCCAGCTATGTGAATGCGCTGTGCTCCCATAAGACCAGTGTTTTTCAGCTGTTTCAAATGCCTCTCATACTTATCTACTATGGAGGAAATTGATTTAGTGATTTTCTCCCCTAGACTGAATCCTTTTTTGGCCTATATTGTGTTTCATTCATCTTTTCATTCTCAGGGTCTAGCCTTCCTTGTGCAGTTTGTACTAATGTTGATTAGCACAAACTCCTTTTTCAAGTTGGAGTTTATGTACAGGGAGTTGAATGGTTTTAGACTTTGAAAATCCAGCTTGGCATTGGTAATGGTTTTATCTTTTGTTGTTAATCCTTTGGATTTTTAAGACAGTACATTTCATGAAATAAAAATGTCTTTCTGATAAGTAGAAAAGGTGTCTTACAGATACACAGCTTTTTAAGATACAAATTATGAGCTAAGCTTTTCACTTTTGCTTCTGTGCTGAACTCTTTTTAGGGTGCAAGTAAAGGTTATCTAATTATTTCCTCACACTCTATACATCATGGCGACATTTCATATTTTTCTTTTTTCCTCGATAGCCCTATCTACCCACTTCTATTCCGTAGCTATACGTGGCTCTTCTCTGCCCCAAAAGACTTCGGCTACAGCCTGTTCAGAGACCAGGTCCGTCCTGTACTTATTTTTTCAGTGTTGGTGATGTCACCTTGTGTTTAAGAAATAGCCTATTTCTTTAAAAGTTCATAGTCTTTACTACAAACCTCATCTACTTAATCCACCTCATAATTAAAAATGTTCATTCTGATCCAATCACTTGGTTCCTCCTCAGCTAATTGTTCTCAGATGCTTTCCCATTTCCCAATGTTTTGGAAAATATGAATTCTTTTTAGAATCCTTAACTTCAAAAGGAAACTCAACAGAAGACTTAAGAAAATGAAGTCAGAGTGAAGATTAGGCTCAATGTATCAAACAACTTAAGGTTTTTTCATATACATGTGCATATTTGAAACAGAATAAATACACACACATAATAATAACAAAAAAGCTCAAGCTACAAATGAAAAATAATGGGGTGAAAACAAGGGGCCTCTTGTTCCCCCATCCCACTTCCTATAGGTAACTACTGGAACATTTACACTTTCAGATGAATTTTATGCATATAATAGCTTATATCCTTTAAATATTTCACACGTTGTAGGATTACCTTTCTCATACTCCTTTGCATCTTACTTTTTTTACGTATTAATTTTTCTTAGTTTTTTTTATTAGCATATATACATTTTTAGTAATACCATTGTATTCCATTGTATGAATGTATCATAACCCAGACTCTGTTGATATTTGTTTAGGTTGTTCCCTGTTTTTCTATCACAAATAATGCTTCAATGAACACCTTGATATGTGTATCTTTGTGTAGTTGAAATGAACTTGCTAAGTCAGAGGCTTTGTGTTCTCTGTTTGGGTAAATCTTGCCATTTTGCCCTCCCAAAGAGTTGTACCAATTTTTATCCCACCTATATTATGATACTTCCTGTTTTCTGGTATCTGTGACATTGGTTATTATCAACCGTTTAACTTGTGCTACTCTTATTACTTTAAGATTTTATCTTGTTTTCTGGATTTGCATATCTTTCATTTTGAGTGAATTTATGCATGGTTTCATAATTTTAGGGGTCCTTTATAGTTCTTATTTCTGGGATTATATCGTAATCTCTTCCCCCTCCCCCATTTTACATCTTTTCCTCATGCATTCATAGGCAATTTAGTCAAGGAAATTTGTTCTTTGTTATAGACATAGCAAAATATAAAAACAATATTTTGAGTTGCTCCCAAAACAGAGAGAGAAGGGAAGAATATAGTATTAGGCTTAATTTTATATCTAGAATGAAAGAGGAAAGACACATGCCCAAATGCCCGATCCCCATGTGAATATACTGGCCAGTGGTATGCTAGTATAACAGCAGGCTGTCTGATCATGGGAAGAGTATGAGATTTAGCTGCTATTTATGATGGGAATATTCCAACGGTGGCCAGTTTTAAATTACTAAAGTTAATCACTGAATGGGAAAAGAAATGCAGTGGTACGCCATTAATATGTAGGAGTTCCACCATTTAGATCAAGTGGTGTAACCTCAAGCATAGATATTGAGAAAGTAGTGAAATAATTAGCAAGTGATGATTTTGAGTACCTACTACCTATACTTTTAATATAATGTATTCTGAGTTTATATAATTTTATTTATATTTTTAATGTGAAAATATGAATATACAGTTGGACTTTCTTTTAGGGAAAAAACATGACAGACCACCCAAATTACATTGCAAATAATGGAAATAATATTCCTTTAGGTTATATGATCATCCCAGAGTTAGCCAACAATGAACATATGAACTTTGGTCCCAATTTCTTTTGCAATATTTAACATTGTTTTCAATTACAAACTGTTTATAATTACAACAAATGACATTGGTTGATAAGATCCTGTGTTTCAAGTGTACATTTCTGTGATTCGGGTTTGCTTGCAGCTTATTCTATTGTTAATATTAGCTTTGCACAAAATTCCAGGAAATGTAAATAATTTGATCTTGGGAGCCAGTATAAGCCAGCTGTGGCATACCATTTATACCAGCATACTTGTGTATGTCTGTCTTGGTTTATTCCATTCTTTTCTCTTCTTCCTCCCTTTTGTCATTACCCCCCAAAAAAGAGTTGGAGAAGAAATTGTAAATATATCCTCCATGTTTAGTGCTCTTAGTTTAATAGGCTAGTTTCAAATTTAAGTGGTTGATTTGGAGTGCTAAAATTTCTCTTCATGTATACTTAAGTTTCTTCCATTTCACCTTAGGTCATTTGTGCTTTTAAGTATTAACATTTTTAATTATAACCCCATGTCAGCCTATAAATATGTCTGATGGTTATTTGAAATTAACCCCAGGTACCTTTTATATTTGAGGGGAATTTGTATCTAATCGTATGACTTTAATCTTACTAGTTTTTCACTAAGGATGTCATCGTACCCTCTCCTTGGACTGATCATGAAGGGAAACAGCTTTCAGAGTGTCATCCCAGTAAATGTGAGTGTGAGTAAAATATGAGTAAAAATCATCAAGTTATAAAAATCAGTGAGTGTGAAGCAACATTTAGTGAAGTATTAGTTTACCTGCTTTGGTAAGGAACTTACTATAATTTAAATTCCTGGGTGGCATAGGATTAACTCTTTAAGGGTTAGAATTCAACATTTGACTAACATGGACTGAATTTGGGATTTTTGGCCATTCTGTTCTGAATTAACTTTTCATGATGATTGTACCACTTATAATGATAGTCATAGAGGATCCATAAATGCAGAAATAGTTGGTATTGAATATAGAGCTAGTTGTTAATGATTTTTGAAGTAATTTTGAAAGTTAGATTTTGTTTCTTTTTTTAAAAAATATTTTTATTATTTTTAGAGAGAGAGAAAGGGAGGGAGGCAGAGAGGGAGAGAGACATCAATGTATGGTTGCCTTTCCCCTGCCTCCAGCTATGGACCTGGCTGGAGACCTGGCTTGCAACCTGGTTATGTGCCCTGGCTGGGAATCCAATGAGCAACCTTTGGGTTTGCAGGCTGGTGCCTTATCCATTGTGCCACCAGCCAGGGCTGAAAGTTAGTTTTTAAAATAAAGTCCATAAATTGCTTTGCTTTTCTGCTAATTTGCTGATTTTTATAAAGGTAGAGAAAGGATGGACACTGTAATCAGTGTTTAAGTACTACTTTGTATATATATGCATCCCTCATTTCAATGAAACTGTCCACTCTTCCATGTAGCATACATTATTATCTGAGTACAAGAGAATATTTGTTCCATTCTTTATCAAGACCGCAACAATAATGGGTAAAATGGATTGAGCACTTGACATGTGCTAGGACGATGCTAAGTGCTTTCAGTAATTCCTTGTAACAGCTTATATGAGTTAAGTACCATTATTGGCCCCATTTTATAAGTTAGAACATATATTTCAGGATTGCAGATAGGATCAAAGTAGCAGAACCTGGATTCAAAAGTAGGCATTTTCAGTTCAGAGTCTGTGTCCTCAGGCATTACAAACTATGATAGTGGATGTGGACCTCCTGCTACTTTACTAGACACCAGAACAGTGACTTAACCAAGTTATTCAATCTCTTTAGACTTCAGATTTTTTATTTGTAAAATAAAGGGGTTGTACTACATGGCTGTCTCCTAACATCCCTCCCAGCTCTAGAACTATATCCAAGTTGACATTTTCTCAGACACTATTTTGTTTTTCCCCCAAAATTCTTTGTTTTTTATTTTTCAAGAGATAACCTTCTTAGGTGATCTTTTTAATAAAATCATTTCACATATCGAGTATCCTGTTTTAATTACAGTGATACAGGGTCAAGAAGATGCTAAAAATACGACAGCCTGTGTGCTGGTGTCGCCCAGCCCGTGACGGCCGAGGGAGTGGTTAGCAGGGGCGGCTCAGAGCTGGACTGTGCGATGCGGTGTTGGGAGATGGTTCTCTCTCTCACGTTTCTGCATGTCAAGTGACAGGGGCGGTACGCGTACTCGTAGGCTTTTTCTGAACTCTCTTTTCAAGGGTGTTTGACATATGAATATCCTTGCAAGAGAGAGATAGTGAGTCCCTCCAGAGCAGAGAATAGGTTTTGTGTCTTCCTGTGGAGCAGGTGTGCTTCCAGCTTATAAAAAAGCGTGGGATTTCCCACAAGTTGGCGGTTACAAAATAGTGGGGAGGATGTCAAGTACAGCATGGGAAATATAGTCCATAATACTGTATCAGAGGGATATTAGACTTATTGGGAGGGATCACTTTATAAATATCCAACTGCTATGCTCTACACCTGAAGCTCATATTGAACGTCAGCTGTAATTGAAAGATTAAAAAAGAATGGGATTTCCCAAGTTGAGGGTTCCTCAGCTGTGCCTCAAATCCACTGTGTGGGCCACATCCCCCTGGGCTTCACTCGTGTCACCTCCGTGGGACTTAGGGGCAGAGGGAACTGACGTGAGCACCAGGCTCCTGCTGCCTGCTGGGAATAGTGAAGCTCTGTGTCTGGGCGCAGAGGTCTCATGCCCTCCCGCCTCCATGGAACCTGAACTTGTCATAGCGCATAGCAGGGTGAAATCTCAAGACCCTTTGTACTTCTTGACATAGGGTAGCCACTAGCCAATGTGGCTTTTTAAAATTAAATACATTTAAATTATAAATGTAGATTGCTTGTCACATTATTCACATTTTATGTTTAAAGTATTTGGATTCTAGCCTAAGAACCAAAGATGTTGCAGGGTTTTCAGCCACAGAGCACCTTGCTAACATTTGCCTTATCGAAGAAGGTCATGCCGCCCACTGCAAAGAAGGCCTGAAGCTAGTATTTTATTTTTTTACTCATTCCGATAGTATTTATTTAGTAGGAGACTTTAGCTTATTTACCTGTCCCACCCACTTATTCATTCACCCATTTACTTATTGAGGTTTATTAGGTTACTGGACTTTATTTTCTTACTGTACTTTAAGCTTTCTGAAGTGTTTTTGTTCTCCTTGCTTTCCCTTTAGTTTTGCTTATATTAGTCATTTTTTTGTCATTGTAGGTTTTTTTTAACCTGGTGATTTTGAAGTTACGAAGTTTAATATTTATTAACTTCCATTAAAATTTTTTTTGCAGCTGTATTTTGACTCAGTGTGATAAAAACTAAGCATGGTTTTATTTAGCAAACATTAGATTGTGTCAAAATTTCAATTCAGACAATTTATCTAATCCCATTTTCCAAAAACATGAAGCAACAGAGGATCTGTGTGAGATTGACTAACACTCATCCTGACCTTTAAAGATTGATATCATGGAGAGCAACCATCCTTTCCCTAAAGTATTACTTGGTGCCTTCATATTTGCTATACAGTAATAATCCTTTGAGTTTCATCTTTGTATTCTCTCAAAATTAAAAAAGGTAAACATAACAGAAATATGCTAGATTATGTACTTATATCTACAGACATTGGTTTTTAAAATGTAAAATAAAAGTTTCCACTTTTGTTCATTTGTTTTTATACTCTGGAAAAGGTAACCCTAAATCTTATAAGATTTTCACTTTAAATGTTTTACAGATATTAATGTAAATAATGAATCTCCGGTTGGAAGAAAGATGGCCATCCATTCTGAGAAAAGCAATGGTGGGTATTAATATATTCTAAAAAGATGAGTGTTCCACAAAAAGCTACTTTTAATTTTAAATTAAGTTTATGTAGTAACACTTTACTCTGGAATTGAAATTGTTTACTTTTAATTAATGATCTATATGAGAGCTGACTTTTAAAAATAATTAGAATAGATACACCCAGCCATGTTTTAAAAATAATAATAATATGCTTTTTCTGTGTGGGGTTTTTTGTTTGTTTGTTTTTGCTGTTTATTTGTTTGTGTTCATAGCATAGTAATTGCTTTTTGGTTTTGAAAATCTTTTTTTTTTTTAATTTGTTAATATGAGAAATGTCTCCCCAAATAGAGGTTGGCTTATTTTTTTATCCAGCTCTGACAGAGCAACCAGGAGTTAACCTGAGCCATCTACAGGTTCATATCCATGCTGGAAAGTATGAGAAACCACTTATAAGGAAAATGACATGTTATGTTAAAGAATACACAACTGAAATCATTTGTCGTGGCTAGAATATCATGGGGAGATGTTTGATTGGGAAGCACAGGGTAAATTGCATGTAATATGCCTGCATTGATTTATCCATGTGTGTATTTTTTATCTGCTTGTTTCCAGCTGCTTGTCAGACATTGCTGTCTCTTCCTGTGGATTTTAATTTAGAAAATGTATTAGGTAAGTACTGTATTTAGTTAAGCCTTTAATAACTTAAACAAAAGGGTTTGTTTTGATGGCTTTTCATAAATGGAAACATGTAGCTGTGCTTCTTCTTAAAAAAGTGGGGGAACATCCTGAAATTTTCTTTCTTTCTTTCTTTCTTTCTTTCTTTTTTTTTAAACCTGGCCTGAATTAGCCCTTTTATCTTAGTGAACTTTACAATAGACATAAACTATTTATGTATATTAGTATAAGTACTGCTGTTACTTATACTAATAATGAAGCACCCAAAAAAGAAGGAATAATTTCAGATTTTAAATATCACGTGTGTTATTAAATTTTGCTATATTTATTGAAAACAATTCAAACATATAGTACATGGTGGTTTTTTTAAATTATATAACTAAAGTCTAATTGCTCTTTAAAATAACTAGTTTTTTGCCTTTTATTCTGTTAACATTAAATGTAGGTGACTATTTTAGAGCTGATGAGTTTGCAGATCAATCTCCTGGAAACCTCAGTTCCTCATCCCTTAGAAGAAAGCTATTTTTGGATGGCAACGGGAGTATCTCCGACTTCTTACCTCCAGCATCTCCCAGAAGTGTTAACAGTAGCGCTCAGACATCCCTTGAGGTGTTCTGTTCAATAGATTTATCTCCTGTACGGTGTAGAAGTCCTGTGCAGACACCAAGTTCGGTAAGAAGTGGATTGGAAAGTGGCTGGGTAGTTTGTTTTAGGTATAATTGGACCTTGTACCTGTATTGCAACTGAGAAATAGTTGTCTTTTGGATTTTGTATTTCATACGGATTATATTAGTCATTAGTCAGGCATGTTTTTGCTTAGACTTTACAGTTTTCCATTGGGAGTCACATGGCATAACCAAATTTACTGTGTGTCTCAAGGAATTTAAATGAGTTATTTACTGGATTATATAAGATTTTCAGTATGACATAACTGGATTGGCATTAATAAAGTAATTTAATTACAGTTTTTCATGAATAGCTGCTCAGTATGAAACACAGTGGTTTGTTTAAACCCAGTGCATTTAAATTTTATTTTGGCTTACTCTGTTTCAACATTTTTGTAACAATTTTCTTGGCTGTTCTTGCTGTAAGATGCCTTGACTTGGCATCTCTAATTTGGGGAGTGACCAAAGTTTATATGATCTACTTTATAAGTGTTTGGAAGATGAAAATAAATAGCATATAGTATAACACAGTTGAGGAAGAGAACTGTATAATTTTATTTATTTATTTTTATCATAGGGGCAGTTTTCTTCTAGCCCTATTCAGGGTAGTGCAAAAAAATACAGTTTGGGAAGTATAACCAGTCCTTCAGCTATTTCTTCACCCACTTTCTCACCAATTGCATTTCAAATAGGAAAGGCACCTCTCTCAGGTATGTCTCATAATATAGTACCTAATGTAAGTTCTTGAAATTTGTGTGTATTTTATTGATTATATTAGTATGGTTGTCCCACTTTTTTTTCCATTTGCCCCAATCCATCTTATAACCCCCTTCCTTCCAACAACCTCCACCCCCTTAGTTCATGTCCATGGGTTGTTCCTTAAAGTTCTTTGGCTTCTCCATTTTCTTTACTATTTTTAACATCCCCTTGTCTATTTTGTCCCAATCCCCACTGGCTTTCACAGCCAGAAGCTATGAGGCTGTGTTTTCCCAGTGCAGGAACCCTGGGCTGTGTGCCCTGGCCTGGCGCTGGGATCATTCTCCAGGTGGCCCTCCTGGCTTTTATCCGCCACCTGTGAATGTGGGACCACCCGTTCTGCCAGCCACTGCTGCTGCATTGTCACCGCCCAGCCTCCCCATCTCCACCCTCCCACTGGTCTGGGTGAATATTTCTTCTTTAAAGCTTTGCTTGTTGGACTTCTAAAGTTTCATTTTCTGGCAGTTCTGGTTGTTTTCAGTTTTGAGATTAGTTGTGATCCTTCTCACAGTTGTGCGAGGAGGTGAAGCATGTCTACCTATGCCTCCATTTTGGCTAGAAATTAAAATTTTTTGTTATCAATTTTTGTTATATGCTCTTTAGTTGGTCTAATCTTTTAAAATTCAGAAACATTTTTTGTCTTTTTTACAAAAAAGGAAATTTGCCTTTATAAACATTCTTGGCAAAGTTGTACTCTAATGTTAAATACAGGTAATTTGATTAACAGTACTTAGTCATCTTATGAAGGGAATCAAAGAAAGATGGCAATTTTAGAGATAAGTTGGTTTTGGGTATGCTTTGGTTTTGCTTCTGACTTATAGGTTCACACTTTGGTAATCAGATATTCATATTTTATAAACATATTTGTTTGAATACAGTTTTTAAAGCAAATATAGCATGTGGAAATTTACATATTTCTCTTTATAATATGCGAATTTCTCAAAACCTATTTAGAATGAAGAAAATTGGAAAACTGAAAATGGTATCTTCTGTTAGTTCTTCCTGCGCATGTGTGTATGTGCATGTCTCCACATGTTTGGAGGGTTACATCCACACACATCCATACGCAGAGTCCTCTATCCTGCTTTCTTTACAAAGCGTTTTATTAGGAATATTTTTTCATAGATCATTCAAGTTATGTGTTATTGTCTGAAATGATGAATTTCATGGATGTGTTATTGGTTTTCAAATGTTCATAAACATTCAAATTGTTTCCAGTTTTTTAGAATCATATCATTAATGATTGTCCTTGTACCTACATTGTTATACAAATCTATACCCTTGATTAAACTTTGAGAAGTTGACTCATTTGGTCAAAAGGGGTGAATATTTTTAAGACTTGCTGGTTTTTATCAAAATTTACTTCATGAAAAGTTACACAAATTGAAATTTTCATCAGTAATGTATAAGAAAGTCAGTTTCTTCCCATTCAGAAATGCTGTTCTTTTTAAAGTTTGTTAATTTGGCACATTTTAAAAAGTTCTCTTACTGCTTTAATTTGTGCATTTTTATTATTTATTATGACATTGAATTCTTTCTGAATGTTTATTGGCCATTTACTTTCGAGTGGGGGATTATTACTTATGTAAAATTTCCCAGTTAATGTTTGTGGATCTCAGTTGACCACAGGTGACTAAAAGTGCAGAAAGCAAAACTGTGGATAAGAAGAGCAACTATATTTCATTTATCTATAGCTATTAATTTGTAGCTGTCACCTGATTGGTCCAGTAGCTTCTTTGTATATGAACAGTATTGTTATAATAATGATATGCTTGTGAGGAAATAATTCTCAGGAAGTATTTTGTTTAATCTAAAAAGGCAAAGTGCCACAGGAATTATTTTGGAGAACCTGGTCTTATTGAGACATATTCATTTGTGCTATTGGGATTTTTTTGCAATTACAGTTTACATTCATTAATATTTTATAATAGTTCCAGATATAGAGCATACTGGTTAGCGAGTCATATACTTAACAAAATATTCCCCCTACCATTTCCAGCACCCACCTGGCACCAGAAATAGTAATTACGATGTTATTGACTATATTCTCTACACTGTAGTTTACATCCCCATGATTATTTTGTTGCAGCCAGTTTATACTTCTCAGTCCCTTCACCTTTTTCACGTAGTCCTAGGGGCTATGCTAGGACCCCAACAACCTTCACTCTGTTCTCTTTATCTGTGAAACTGTTGCTATTGTGTTGCTTTATTCATATTGTCCTTCATATTCCACATATAAGTGAAATGGTATTTGTCTTTCTCTGACTGACTTATTTCACTTAGCATAATACCCTCTAGACCCATCCATGCTGTTGCAAATGATAAGATTTTTTTATCTATGGATAAGTGATTGTCCACTGTATAATATACACAGCTTTTTGATTCACTCATCTGTTGCTGGGCATTTAGGCTGCTTCCATATCTTGGCTATTATAAATAACAAAACAAAAAGACAATCTACTGAACAGGAGAAGGTATTTTCCAATGATATATCTAATAGGGGGTTAATGCCCAAAATTTGTAAAGAGCTCATACAACTTAACACCGAAAAGATGATGTTTTTGTCCAATTAAAAGATAGGCAGAGGACCTGAACAGACACTTCTCCAAAGAGGACATACAGATGGCTCGTAGACATGAAAAGACATTCGGTGTCACTAAACATCATAGAAATGCAAATTAAAACCACAGTAAAACACCACCTCACATATCAGAGTGGCTATGATCAATAAATCAACAGATAGTAGATGTTGATGAGGATGTGGTAAAAGGAAACCCCAGTGCCCTCTTGGTGGGCATGCACACTGGTGCGGCCACTATGGAGAACATTATGAAGTTTCCTCAAAAAATTAAAAATGAAACTGACCCAGCAATTCCTCTTCTAGGAAAGTATCTAGCGAAACCCAAAACACTTCATTTGAAAGAATATATACACCCCTTTGTTCATTACAGTGTTATTTATAATAGCCAAGATATGGAAGCAACCCACTTGCCATTGTTTTAACAACAGCATTTTACTTCAGTAAACAACACAACTGTTAATAGTAATCTATTTTTTTCTGCCATGAAACATGATTACCATTTAGGAATGGCTTTTTCATTTTTATGAATTTTTCCCTCCCAATCCTTTAGAACAAAGGAAGATTACTTTTCACTCTCCTGATGCATCGTCTGGAATAAATGCTAATGGAATTAGTAACCCATGTATCAGAAGTCCTTATATAGATGGCTGCTCACCTATTAAAAATTGGTCTCCTATGAGACTTGAGATGTATAGAGGTGGTACTCAGTATCAGACCTCAGTGATTCGAATACCTTTCACCCTTGAGCCTCACAGTGAAGATGAAGAAGACAAAGCCAATGTTCCTTCCGCAGATGCCTCATCACCTGCCATGGACACTACTGGGGCCCCCCTGCAGCAGGTGGATGGTGTCGCTTCTCTGCGTGGTGCACACGTAGCAGTGACTTCCATGTCTGTTACACAGAATCAGTCTGGCGCTTCCGCGGAAGTCCTAGCACTGCTGCAGGACGCTGAAAGTGAGAAGGAGAACAACACTGTGGATATGGTTGACCCTGTAGAGACAGCAGATGAGAACACTTGGATTAAGGAGCCAGTGGATGGCGGGAGTTTGCCCATGGCTGATTCTGTGAGTGGGATCGCCTTCAGTATCGAAAGCTCTCATATGTGCATGTCACCTCTTGCAGAAAGCAGTGTCATTCCTTATGAAAGCAGTAACGTGCAGGTAAAGTATGTTACTATTCTGTAGTCCTTTACTTGCTCTCCTGGTGTTCTTTAGCCTTTCTCTTCTGAGATTATGGTGAGAAAGAAAATGCATTCAGTGTGAGGAATTTGCATTATATAATTAAAAAAATACCAACAAGTGCTATTAAGAGGGTTAGTTTCTTATGATTTGGACTCATGATGCATATTTAAAATACAGTAATTGATACTTATTTGGCGTAAGAAAAGATGAAAGCAGAAACAAAATCAAGCAGCTCTGTTTTTACAGGTTGCCAGTCAGGCACCTGCTCAGGATTCATCACTTTCATGGGGCGCTAATGTCAGAGGAATTTAATTTCCTCGATAGCATTCGTATTCTGAAAATAGTGGCTTTTCCCCCCCTTTTTATTTAGGGAGAAAAAGAAAACAGCTTAGAGTAGTTCTATGTGGTTTTTTAAAATATACTTTTCTGTTTTAAAATGTTTCCATGACCACCATTTCCAATTTTGCAGTATCGACAGGAAAGCATGATTCATTAGGCAGATCAGATAGACTTCATAGCCAGTGCTAACTTTCAGAAAGATAGTTGTTCCATTAATTTCCATGTTCTTTGAGCTGAGAATGCTGAGAAAACTTTATTAAAACAGTCAGAATGGCAGTTCTTACCTGCCGTGTCATAATAACGATAACATTTAGGTAGTTCTTACTGTGTGCCTGCCATAATCCTGAGCACTTCGAAGGTGTCAGTTTATGTAATACCCTGTCAACTAGGTGTGCGATTATTATCCCCATTTTACAGATGAGGAAACTGAGGGTCTGAGAGGTTCAATAAATTGCCCATATAGCAAGTAAATGGTAGAGCCAAGATTCTAGTTGTGGCAGTCCAGTTTTAGAGTCCATGGTCTTTAATCCAAGTTGGTACTGACTCACGAAATACTCAGTACTTACACTGTGCTCCAATGTGCCAGGCACTCTTCATTTACTCCTCACAGCAACCCTATAATGCTGTAGCACTGCCAGTTTTGGCATGCTGATGTTTAAAACTCACGGAGGGATTCGAAGTGACCCCACATTTTAATGCCCATATTGCACATCCTGACTTCTAGACACATTGCAAAAAAAATGGAAAATGAAAAAAACCACTAGAATTGCTTTTACCAATTTAGCTTCTAAATTTGGTTCCTAAATGTAAAAGCACATATGGTCAAACTTGGCTTTAAAGGTATTATGAACTCCTTTTTTCACTACGTTTATAGTTTTTTGCCTAGAAGAATTCTTAACTACTTCTACTGTAATACACCTTAACCATCCTACCCAGTGGATGCCTGTATCCCTACTAAATTGTCTAGACTTGAATACCTGCAGGGATATTTCAGTCCAGTTTGGGACTTCTCATGCCATCCATTACAAGCCTTTTCCTTATTATATTGGGTGATAGCTATCAAGCAGTTTCAGTTTTACCCTTCGGGCCATATCATAATAACGCCTACCTTTTGCAGGTCATTTTGTGATAGTTCAAAAGCAGTTTCATACATTTGTATTTTCCTACTGTAGAGGTAGCTTGTGAATTCGAGCAGAGTTGTATTTTCCCAGGACCTTTTGACTTGCTTTATTGTGGACGGGTGGACATCTGTGAATGTCCACCCACTATCATCCAGGGATATCCCTGCACCATACTGGGCATTCCTTCTACCTCCCCTGTGCTCTGTATCATTTTCTGTGTCCCATTCTTTTCTCCCCTGGTGTATTTCTCACTTTGCTGGAACACATTTAAGAATGTAACTTCTTTGAGTTTGTTCCCTCTTATTTAGAAAGTGGGGATGATAACAGGATTATAGGATAACCCAAGATTACTGTGATTAGAGGTCATGTGAGCAGATGAACAGTGTTGGTTTTCAGTAAGTAGAGACCAAGTCCTATCTGAAAGTAGCGAGCCAGGGAGCAGACAGGAGGGTGACAGTGATAGGGGAGGTCCAGTGCTGAAGCCAGGTTTCAAGGAACACATCTGTAAGCCACAGTTACTGTCAGCTGTGAACCGGGAATGTTTTTAAAAAACCATATCTGATTTACATGGGAGAAAATTTTAGTAAAATTGTGTAGATGACTGGCAGTGGAGACACCACTGAAAGGCAGGATAGTCCAAAGGGAAGAACATAAGAAGCCTAAGGTTTGTTCCCCTTGACAGCGGATGAGCATGACTTGTTTTCATCTTTTGAGCACCTCATCCTTCTCAGCGTTAACATGACACCAGTGCCTTTTTGTCTGGGGAGTAAGGGGATGATTTGCAATGCCTGGTTGGTGCGTAGTAGGCTTTACCATTAGCAGTGGTCTAGAAGAGAGCCAGAGTTCAGCCCCCACCCTCTGGGTTGCCCGTGGATCCTTTTTCCCCTCCACAAACTCTTACTGGCCAGACTTACTCTCTACTGTACTGTTAGCTTTTCCCTTGTATCTAGTTACATGTTTAGTTTTGAGTGATGGAAGCCAGTTGTTAGGTGCTGGTGAATAAGAAAAGGAGTAATTGGCAGATTCCCTGGAGGCAATCTGATAATTACGTGTTTGACCAAGTAGCTGCTGAATGATGGCAGAACAGAGTGTTTCCTGGGGAAGCAATAATAGGTTCTTTTTTTTACACATCACAAGGGTTTTGTTTAAAGGGAATATGACTCCTTAGTGGACACATATGCATCCCTCCCTGAGAACTGGACACATCTTTCTGAAGGTGACACAGCGCACTCTCTAGCTAGTCTATTTGTGATGGGGGCCCAAGTGCATGCCTTTTCCTTCCCTCTGACCCTGATTTGCATTGCTCGGTGCTCAGCACTGTGCAGGTAAATGCAGCGTGTGTAGTGGTTGGGGACTTGGGAGCCTTAGTCTTTACCTCTGTCTTCCTGACGGTGTGACAGTTAACCTTCCTGAGCCTTAGTGTCCTCATCGATGTGGTTAACAGGGACATGGTAAGGAGAAAAGGAGATGATGAGATGATATGATATTGAGTACCACATAGTGGGCCTGGTACTTTTTTTGGGTGTTAATAAATGTACGAGGGGGACTCCCCCCAAACAAAATTTATTTAAAATTGGGTATTCTTACGTTTAACCTCGATTACCTTCAAACTACTCTCCATTTGATGCAATATACCTATTTAGATGTTTTTTTTTCCCACTGCTCAAAACATTTTTGAATTCAATTTGATGCCTTTAAGTGCGACCTCCCCGCCCCCACCACCTTTCAGGTAGATTAAGTCCCTTGGAGGACTTTTTCATCCCTGAAACAAGTCACTTGGGGTGGGAATAGGCGAATAAGGAGGGTGGGGCATGAGGGTCATGCTATGTTTGATCAAAAGCTGCTGAATATTCAGCATGGTGTGGGCAGGTGCACTCATAAATCACCCATCACGTGTTGACTTTTCAAAAAAAGTTCACTGAAGCTGAATGCAGCCGCTGCTGACACCACCAGCTGGTGCACTGACACAGACAGGTTCCTGGAATGCTCACCCAGCGGGGGACACTGTATTACAAGGGGTCCACTCCCCAGAAGATAACTCCAATTTTTCTGGGGGTCCCTTCCCTCTTATGTGCCAAAACTGACGTTTGCTACAATCCTGTTTTTTCTCTTGCCCTGTTGGGCTATAATGGATATGTCATAGAATGCTACACTTTCAATGAAATGAAAGGTGAAACAGCAAGGGAGGAAGGGAAGGGAAAGGGGAGGGAAGGAGAGAGAAACATCCACTTGTTGTTCCACTTGTTTATGCAATCATTGGTTGATTCTCATGTGTGCCCTAACTGAGGATTGAACCTTATCACATGGGGACAATTCTCTAACCAACTGAGCTAGCTCTACCTGGCCAGGGGTTAAGAACAGATTCTACATAGACCAACCTTTATGCTTACAGTACATTATTACTTTTAAATTTTGTTCAGTGTGATATTAAATATTACATTGTATTTTTCAGCTATGATAGTATAGTGATTCACTTTTTAAATGTTTTATATTTCTATATATAAATCATGTGTATATCAAATAATTTTGTTAAATTTACTTATGTAAACATAAAAGCTCCTCAAAATAAAGTTTGTGGATAAGTGAATTCCTTTGCAATGTTATCCTGAGTAATTTTTTCCTCTCCTCATTCTTGTCAGATGGACAGTGGCTATAATACACAGAATTGTGGAAGCAATATTATGGATACGGTTGGAGTGGAAAGTTACTGCAGAGAAAATGATGCACAAACGTTGGAAGTTGAGACCAAACCTCAAGTTTTTAATACAAAGGTATGGAAAAAACAGAAAACTTGATGTGGTTGTGTTTACTAAATGTGACATTTTTTGTTTTCTTTCCCTCTCCATTTTGCTTTAAATTTTTGTCAACTATAGTGTTTATACCTTATCCTTCAGGCCACTTAAGAGCAGAAGGTGATTTTTAAATGGAAACACTTGATTTTCCTGACTCTTCTGCTATAAAAGAGGTCAGGGAGGGAGAATTAGCCCTGCTTTGGAATTGGTACTTGAAATCAGTTCCTTAAAACTAAAAAGGAGCAGGCCTCGGGGTGCCAGAGAGGAAGAAAGTCAGAGGGGCTTTGCCCCTACACTGTCTCAAAGCTGGACATAAAAAAAAATAATTTTAAGCCCTGGCTGGTGGTGCCAGCCTGCGAACCCAAAGGTCGCTGGTTCGATTCCCAGCCAGGGCAACGTGACCAGGTTGCAAGCCAAATCTCCAGCCAGGTCGGTGGCTGGAGGCAGGTAAAAGGCAACCATACATTGGTCTCTCTCCCTCTCTGCCTCTCACCCTTCCCCTCTCTCTAAAAAATAATAAAAAATAAAAAAATAATTTTGATTAGTAGAGTGATGTAGTACAGCTGAGACACAACACATCAAACTAAGGACACTGAGGTAAGGCCTCTGAAAATCCAAAAGCTGTTATGGGTTTTTGCATATTGAATGAGAACACATGCACAACATTTGTAATTTGTACGAAAATTGTTAATGACACTTACTGAACCTCCTAGATAGGGTGGTGAAAATGTACACCTTTGGAGAAACCGATCATAATTTCAGGAACTTTCAGGAGAATATTTTTTTAATAATTCCTTTTTTTAAAGATTTTATTCTTAGAGAGATGGGAGGGGAGGGAAGAAGAGGGAGAAAATGTAGACCTGTCTGCACGCCTGCAGCCGGGACCTGGCCTGAAACCCAGGTGCTCTGACCAGGAACTGAATTGGTGACCTTTCACTTTGTGATGATGCTCAACCCACTGAGTTACACTGGTCAGGACAAGAGAATCTTTAATAATTTGTACGCCCACTCCTTACTTAATGAACACAGTAACTATCAGCAAGTCTGATACTGAACATAACTCCCCAAACGAGAGTAAGATTTCATACAGAGCCCACTTTTCTTCTCATTCTGTCCTGAGATGGGGCCATAGCTATTTAAGATACAGGAAGTACTTTTTGATACTAAATATTGATTTGTAAAAAACCCTATCTTAACTATTCCTTTAGAATCTACATTCTGCTTTGAAAGTTCTCGTAATAGTTGCGTCCTCAAATAGTCCTGTTTGAACTGAAAGTAAGGTATTCTCTTCGCAGCAAAACCACACAGTACAGCGGTGTTGGGTGAGAACAGCGAACCCTCAGTGCAGCAGTCCACAGAATTCCTCTCTCAGAGCCAAAGACTTCTGCTGAACAGCCCCGCGCCTGCTTTTGTATGCACAGGATCAATAACGGGATCATGATTGGGGATACACTGCTTCAAACATGCTTAGCTGTTCCTTTCCCCCTGTAATGTGAAAAATCAAGGGCTCAATTTAGTGACCCAGGGACAACAGGAAAGCACCTGGAACTTTCAACAAGTTGCTAACGTACAAGTTTTGTGGTCAATAAATATTTTTGTACTACTCACCCTGAGTGATGTTTTATAATAAAAAACTTAAGCAATGACCTGGCCGGTGTCCTGACAGGGTCACTGAGCTGCTTATGGGCTGTACAGAGCATGGCTCGGAACAGTTTTAAGAATGTGTGAAACTATGCAAGTGCTGTTTTATGTAAACTATGTGAATATAGATAAATTTATCGCTAAATTTCCTTTGTGAAAGAAATGTGATTTATATATAAAATTAATTTAATCCAAGAGGTAGGAAGGTTAAGCAGGTTTCCAGACATTTTCATTCTTGGATTCTTTATTTCTAGGTAGGTATCTTCGTTCCAGTGACCACTTGAGAAAAGTGTAAATGCTAGAAAGGTTGTACTAATGGCATCTTCATATTCCGTGCTTTCCTTAGTGGGGTAAACGTGGCATGCCTAGAATGTGTCTCCATCCCTAGGATGAATACATCCTTTCCAGCTCAAAGTTGGCTTGGGAGAGGAGTAGGAGCACGCTAGGACCGGGATAAACAGTGGGACTGGGTAACTGGAGTTCCTGTAGGGCTTTAGACCCATGAAGGTAATGGCTGGGCAGGTACGTAACTAACTTTTTAAAAACATATTCATGCTGGGAGAAGACTGGATATGTATGTTTTCAGGGAATCTACTTTTGGAAAATGTAGTCATATTTACAAATCACCTTTTAAAAAATGATTCAAAAAGTAGTAGTAATTCATATGTAGCTCTAGGAAATAAAGACAGCCTATCATTGTGTCATCTTTATCTTTTTTTTTTTTTTTTGCACCTTGTAAGGTTATTGCTAACCTCCCCCAAATTTTTCTTACTGTGTAGTCGGCTCCTCCTCTACCCCAGCACGGTAACTATTAAAACCATTAGCCATTAGCCACTAGGTCCATTGCTGAAGATTCTGCATTAGGAACTTGAGTACTTAATCATGTAGACTTTAGAATCCAAGATTCCAGGGGTAGGGCATTGCCTGGCTATGTTTTGTTTTATTTTTCATAGCACAAGACACAAAGCAGTGACTATAACTTGGATTCTGACACTACCTGTCACTTAACTATTTGATCTGGGCCATAAAACCCTCAATTTTTCCATCTGCTAAATGGGGAGAACAGTCTTACCCAACAGAGATTTTTATGTGAAATATTTCATGTAAGGTGCTTAGTATTAAGAACTGGCATTAGAATTGTTTTAGATTACCAGAAACTTTGAAAGTGTGAAAAGGTTTCTGGTCATCTTGAACTACTCAGTAGGAACAATGCCTGAATTAGACCTGCCTCATAAATGAGGCACAAGGAAAAAAGAAAGAAACTTAGAAAGAAGTAAGGTCCGTTACAGCCTCCCTGTTGTACCAGGCGGCCACCCTCTCCCTCTACTGCAGGGAAACTGTGCTCCATGGGCCAAGAATTTTTACATTGTCGGGGGAGGGGGAAATAAAGTGGGTAATATTTTATGACATATGAAGATTGTGGAATTTAAATTGGTGTTGCTAAGCAAGGTTTTGTAGGGGCACAGGCACTCGGCTGTGGAGTCCAGCCTGTGGGTGCTTTTGCCCTGTAACAGCAGAGGACAGAGCACTGGCGGACAGGCAGGCGGCCTTGCCTAGCAGAGCTGCGCGTGTCTGGCCCTTAATAAAAAGGCTTGTTGCCTCCTGCTCTTGTCTTCGTCCTCTCCTTAGACCCAAGACAACTCAAAGCCATCGTCCCTCCACTGCAACAGTTTCTGCCTCAATGTAGGGATGTTTTCCTCAGGAGAAATTGGAACGTCACTTAATATTTAATGAATGCCCAAAGTAGACTCTGGAATTATTCCCACCAGTGTACCTCCTGAACTTGCCATGCTTCTCATGGTACCACCCACTCCTTCCAGGGGAAGGCAGCTGACTTCACTGGTGATAGGCCTGGGACACTGTAGGGACTTAGAGATTAAATAAGCAGAAGAAAATGTTTTAGGTAACTACCTCAAAATATTTTAGGAAACAGCAATTTAATCATTACTAACTGTAATGGTTAACAAGCAAAGATACTTCAATGTGCTTTAATACGTATTTACACAATCCCCCTTTTCCTATATATAACCTAATACATATGCAGTTTAAAAGGCACTCATTTATTTCTTTATTTCTTTGAATCCTAATGCCTTACTTTGGGGGAGATACTTGGGGTGAAGGGTAAGAAAGATAATCACACTTATCACCTGGTATAAAACAACTTTTTGCAGTCAGATCAAAATAATCCTATATCTTGCCTTCCTACAACATTTTATTCCCAACCACCCAACATCTGTTCATGGACTGTTAAAAAAACTACAGGAGTCTTTCTAACAGAAAGAGAGCACACAATGTAAGCTAGGTAAATTAAGATAGCAAAGACAGATCTGAATTGTCTGGAAATCTAAAAACTGCCATACCAAATAGGGCTTTCAAGATTTAGAAATGATAGGTTGTTCCTTGCTTCTAAAAATGTTCTATTTCTCTCCATAGGAAAATGGTAGTTTTCTTCTATCAATATTAAGTCATATTGCTTATGCAGTTAATCTACCCTTCAATGAGCAGATGAATGCTCTCTCTAAATTGTTTTTACAGACCCCTGAATTAAGTGATGGACATTCAAAGACGTTTTCTGCATATGCAGTTCTGTTCAGTCCAGAAGTAGAGTAGTACAACAGGACAAGCACAATCCACAGGTCAATAAAAATGCAAATGCAAATTTTCAAATTAATAAAATATACTTAAAAGCAATAAAACTTTCACACTTCTTCGGTTTAAAAATGTCCTCTCAACTTTTTTTTAAGGAAACCAATCCTTAAAAGATTTTTTTGTTGACTGTAGCTATTTTTCAAGCTTCTTCTTCTTTTTCTCTGGTTCACTGATGTCCGTGTTTAAAGTATCAGCAGGAATACTTATTCCTGGTATCTAAAGTAATGCAAATGGGGGAAAAAGTAGGTGAGTAAAAGCATTAAATAAGGACTAACTCTCATTCTCATCCTCCCCTTCTCCATGGATACTCTGAATTTCCAAAAGATATAGATAGAAGTAGCAGGAAAATGGGGTTACAAAAAGTCCTCCACACAAAGCATGTATTTTGCACACAAAGTAACAGTGGCTCAAAAATGTCAGACATGATCTTAATAGGTAAGAAACAGGTCATCTGGGAAGTGTGTTTAACACGTCTAACTGTCTTAGCTGAGCCATTGTGACTATCAGCATCTGTGGCTTCAGGTGTGTTGGGGCAAAACCAAAGTTATGAACCAGTATCTTAGGTGAAACATATTTTATCTTAATCTGCAAAAGTGCAGCTTTCAAAACTGATAAAAGAAAGTGTTGGGGAGAAATCTCAAAGAGCTCTGCTATTCATTCCAATGAACAGGGAAGAATTCTAAGTAACTGAGGATCCTACGGCCTGGGGAGATGAGTGAGCAAATAGGAATTACTAGGCAACTATTTGTCTTCCACAGTACTTAAGGAATTTCCTCTAACAGAAATAACTTAGGACTGTATCAGTCTTTCACAAATATATTCCATTACAACGGAGACAGTACTGAGTTTGGTCTTACCTGTGGTTCTACCAGGGACATTCGAATTTTCTGATGCTGAAGATTTGATGAGTCCAACATGATTTTCACTTTAACTTTATCAAATATATGAAACACAGTATCTTCTATTTTAAGTGAAGGTTTCTAAACAAAAGACATTTTACAATTTTTAATTACTTTCATACACTTGAGGATTTGTTTGAATTCTTCAGTTTACCTTTCATATTAAGAGCTTAATTTAAAAATTACTTTTAGTATTTAATAAGCATATCTAAGTGTTCCTCGTAACAAAAACCACTAACTAATCTAGTAACCCCACATAAACAAACATAAGCTACCATACTCCCTTTCATTAAGATGGTCGCAATGTATGTTCATTACACTCAGGATTCTCACCAGCAAATTGCTGGTCTAGTAAAGAAACACAATGCAAAGGTACCACAGGACGGAGTCTATTGTTCATAGCTCTACTAAGGTCAGGCAAGTAGGGAGTGTTCCAGATAACAATGGAAACAGGTTAAAACATTTCTTTCCCTGAGCTCAACGTGGCCATTTATTCCTTTCCTTGAATTCATCTGTCCACCTAGGGCAAAGTGCAATTTCAGTTTGTTTAATGGGGAACACTTGACATGGTATAATATAAAAGAAATTGAAGTCAACATGTGTATGTGGGAAGACATACTGAGGTGAGAATCTGAGTACAACGGTTAAACTAGTTGGTACAATTAACTTCTGTAGGGTATAAAACACAATTCTACCCTTTTTAGGGTATTGTAACCTATCAAAGAAAATGCACCCCTCCCCCCACCAAAAGAACACAAAAATAAAATCCTTAGAAATACTATACCTCATCATCATAAATAAGCCGTGGATTTGGCTTGTCCTTTTCTTCAAAGAAAACAGTACCTTCTAAACCATATTTTGGAATTAACACCACAATAGCATTTTTCTTCACAAGAAGAATATAGGCTTCTTCACTTAGTATTCCTTTGCTTTTGAAAAATAACTGTAAAATAACATACTTTATTAAGAAACATCGTAAATATTTTGAAAGTTAAAAAAATTTTAAATTATAACATGAATGAAATTTCACCTCTCTTAATACCATCAATAGAGCAAATACCTGGGTATGAAAAGCCACTGACGCACGCTGGGCGTACTGAGCCATTTTGTGCCGGAAATTGAGATTTTTGCATAAATCGGCAAGTTTGTGTTTGTCTGTCAACTCTGGATAGGTACAGTCAGCTCCGATAGCCACAGCCAACAGCCGGTGAACGATGATGTCCGCGTATCTACTCACAGATATATAAGGAGAAGCAATCATGCTACTTTAGCATTAAAATGTCTTTAAAATTCAAAAGGAACTATTTTCTATTTCCTTTAGCTTCAAAAGGAAAAAGTACCGTCTGATGGGCGAAGTGAAATGTGTGTAGATTGAGGATGCTAAGCCATAGTGATGAAAATCATTATCCATCCCAGAGCAGAAGTATACAGCTTGCATCATGCAGCGAGTGGCTAATATTCTTAACAGAGTGTTCAGATATGGGAAAGTAGGAGAACCAGCCCGATCCAAAGAGTCGGCCAAAGCCTTGGCTGTATCGGTTTTAATTTCCAAATTCTGTGAATAAAGAGGGAAAGAGTACTGTATTTCAAATTCAGTCCCATTGCGTATTCAAAATATAATGAATCGAATTGAGCAGATAAGAGTTTGTACCTTTTATCTTTCATTTAGACTAAAAAGGAATGTACAGAAAGTAGTAACTGTCCTGTGCAGCATCAAAGCTTAACATTTTTAATGCATTTAAAGACACTGAGGTATCAACATGCTGAAGCAAGGATGGTGGGAGCAGCAGTGCTGTTCCTCCAAGCCTGACTTGGGCCTGCCTAATCTTCGCTGGGGCAGAAAAAGAAAATCAAAGCAAACCTGGGTATTTCCCAGTATGCCTGGATTTTCTCTGCAGCCATTTTCCTTCTATTCAAAGTAGGTGGCCACAGACAAAGTAAAACTGGATTGCTCACTACCACTCAATGTTGTGATAATCAAACTTAGCTGCTTTATTCTATTTTGAGAGCTGAGGCAAAAATACTTAACTCCTCCTTCATTACCCAGGTCTTAGGAAGAAATGACAAGAGAAACCCCCAACTTACAGCATCAGCCTTAGAGTGGAGGAGGAGCTGATCCCGTTATGAAGGGCAGGAGAGCAGTCAGCCCTCGTAAAGTCTGATCACTCAGAAACCAGTGCCTCCCTGTTAGAATCATGTCCTGAAACTCCAGACAAACAACTCCTTCCAGCATGTGATGCAAAGAAAATCAGTGTAAGCTGCAGTCCCCCACCAGTAAGGGTGTTTATGCCTAAATGAAAATCTACTAACCAGAGGCAGGGGGTATACAGGGCTGAGGAAATGGCATGAAATATTTTTTGTTCTTTGCAATGTATGCAATAAATCGATTTCCTTCTCAGGGACATGGTATAAATGGGGCTTAACTGAGTTAAAGATAAAGAGAAAAAAATTACATATATGTTTCTGAAGCACTTCAGAGGAGACATGAAGTAACAGGAATAAAGAACATGTCTAAAGGCACAGATATAAGGAAGAGCTTATTATGTCCAGGATACTACAAATAACTTGTCTGTAAATGTGTAAAATGTACTGTACACCATAAATGTACACAATGCTACATGTGAAATATATTTCAATAATAAAAAAAAGTAAGAACTAGTGGCATATTTTTGCATCAAAACACAAGAACATTTTTATGGCGATGTAAGTATTGATTATTCGGTGCAAAGGAGAGATCACAACACAAAATCAGGTAACTTTTCAGTCTACAGAACCTTACCTTGGATTTGGCTGCCTTAACAAGAATTTCGTAATTTGATGGAGGAGGGGCAGGATGTTTGCGAAGCAGAGCATGTTCAGAAAATTCTTCATAAATTTTTTTCGCAACAGAGATATTGGCAAGTAACATAAATTCTTCCACCATGGAATTTGTCTCTCTACCAATGGAAACAATCATTAAATAAGGAAAGAGAATCCGAGATGTTTATGTATCATATTTATTTACATTACCTTTTCTACCAACAAGATAATAGAAATATTTTTTCCTATGTAAAATTCATACGTGAGCACATGTCTTTTTTTATAACTGAGGGCTCTTTCATTTCTCCCCTATTACGTTAACAATTCCTCACTACTGTGCATCTACTCTAAGTAAATCTCATGCTAGAGGAGACTTTATAAATTGCATTTAAAAAATAGGAGCTTTGTTAACTCATATATAAAATCTAAGTCATACACATTTTTACCTCCTTTTACTAAGCCCAAATAAAAACAGATTCTCATTTAGCTACAAATCCATAAAAATATAAAGTTTATTAAGAAGAATTAAAAGTTTAAGGCATAAATTTTGGTTCAAAAATTTAAACTCACCAACAAACCACCAAATTGAAAAGATCATCTTTGCAACAGCTATTCTAAGTGCCAGGCGTTGTGCTGTAAGTGCTATCTATATATTATGCCATGTTTGTATTTACTCTATTGCATTTAATAAGAATGAGTCTTCTCTGCTCAAAGTCACAGTTGTTAGTAGTAACAGAATTCAAGTCCACATAACCTGACTTTGAAACTCTTATCAAGCAATCTGATACTGCTTTACAATCTAAATAGTTCGTCTATGTCCATTTAAAATTTAGCTTAATAAATGATCTTCCTTCTGTTTACATAGTACTTTCATTCCTCCAAGTCACTGAACATGCATTATTTATCATTCTTTCCTGTTTCCTTTAAAAAAAAAAAAAACCTAATACCACCTTGACGAGATTGCTGAAGTGTATTAATTTTAAAATATTAGCAATACCTTCTATACCTTTAAAACTTAGGGGCCCTGGCTGGTGTAGCTCAGTGGATTGAGCATCAGACTGCAAACTGGAACTTATGGAGGACAATCTCTTAGAAACATTTTTCTTTCAACGGATAGGAAGAAATGGATGTTTTATTTTGGTTCAACTTTGGTTCAAAAGCTGGATTCAACTTTTTCCTCCAAAAAGCACCTAGCGTTGGGCTCCCTGTTCCTATTAACATTAGATTTCTTTGCATAGAAGTTGCCCCCAACGAAGGCATTTTTAAATTTTTATTCTAATGCTATAGAGCATATACTGGTCCAAACTAATGAACCTAAATATATTCTAATTTTTAATTCTAAGTCATCTACTAAGAAAATTACAAATGCAAATTAAATTTCAAAATTACCCTATATTAACGGGTATGGAAAAGAGGCCTAACTCTGTTTTAACCAACTGATTTCCTTGCTTTTTAAATGCTAGCTAAATCAAATCAATAAAATAACAACAGTAGCTGAGAACCAACACCTGAATACTCTGGACAGCACCCTATGAGGCATGTACCACTATCAGTCACAAATAAACTGAGGCATAGAAGGCTCAAATAACTTGTCCAGAGTTGTTCAGGCAGCAGTGGGACCCAAACCTATGTTGTCTGGCTCCAAAGCCCTGAGATCACTTCCATCCTACCACAGTGATTCTATGTTAAATATGTAAGAAATTAATCACGGCAATCTTCTTTTACTTACCATCACTATCACTAGTCAAGTTTTAGTACACCACACACAAGACACACCAATCCAAATTGGAAAATTTTCTATCATAATATTAACCCTAGTTTTATGTAAGAAAAACTTAAAGAGTGTAATAATAACTTGCCCATGTAATTCATAAGTAAAAAAAAATTATAGAAATCATAACCCAAAAATAGATTATTTTGGGTATAATAGGTTTTGTTTACTAACAAACCAGACAGTACATTTACAATCAAAACCTCATCTAGTGCCCATCAAAAAAATCACACACCTAAGCTCCTTGGTCTGTAGATCGATAGGATCATGAGTTTCACTGTCCATATGAAATCGAACTTCCGGAGAAGCAAGAATCAGAGCCCTAAATAAAAATTAAAGAGATGAATCACTTAAGTGAGCCAATAACAGACATAATTCTGAAAGTGATTTTTTAAAACAGAAAATGTTATAGCAAGTATGAAACAATGGTTCTTTTGAAAGCTTTACAACCACCTATGAAGCTATGCACTTCAGAGAACACAAGAGCAGCACCACAGAATGAGTCCTTGTGCTTCTGGAGTTTGAATACCTTCTGTCTCCAAGCTACGTGGTTTCATTCAGTTACATGGGTTTGTAATTGCTTCTACAGATAAAGGTTACTGGCAGCATATTATTTACCATGAGAGACCATGTATTAGGGTGAAAGCTGATGGAGTGAGAAAAAAGGAAGTTGCCATGTGTAGATCACTGACATTAGAAGATCCACAGTTTAAAAGTATCTTCTACTTAAGCACAACCAATGGAGAAGAGGCTGATAAAAAACTACAACTACTAATATGTTACAAGTACTGGGGGTTATTAGTAGGGGTGCTATGCATCAGATAACATACTACGCCAAGCGTTTCCATGCGTGGTTCATTTAATGACTTGGCAACTTCTCCTTTGAAAAGTAATTCCCATAAGGCAAGGCAAGTTTAATATTTCTTTACAGATTCAGGCAACTTTCATCAGGTTAGCTACAAATCAACCTAAAACTTAGAATTTTAATGGGGCTGGGTAACCTCGTACAATCAGAGAAAAGGGGGAAAAATAATATGAGATAAGACAAATTAAGTATGTCCAAGTTCTTTTCTTCCTTCAACATCTCACTTTTATTAGAGGGGCTACAAAAGGAATATTAACAAGGAAATTTCAACAAATATTCCTTCCTTGTCCTGCAGTATTTACAAAGTTCTACATCAGATCTATTATGTGTTTATTAATATATTTTGACTTAAAAAGCAAGGTACGCTAATCACATTTTCCTCATGCGTTCTTCATAGACCACCATTTATGATATAACATTTATCCTTTAACATAGACATAATTTAAGGTAAGACAGAACTTATTTTTTAAAAAGGCAAAAGATAGTGCTTGGCTTTTTTATGATTATTTTATCAATTACCCCTAAGACTGAGAAGATTCAATGACAGCTTTTACCAATAAATGGTATTCTATTTACAAAATTAAAAACTGTTTCTGAAGTTAAAAAATATCTTTTCTATTTGAATTATGAGAAGCTATGTTACTTGCAGGTTTACATCTTACTTTAAAACCATGAAAATGAATAGTTTCAATTGTGTTTTATTGTTTACTTTGAAAACAAACTCTAAAAATTATCTTTACACATTCTTTCTTCCGAGGCCTGGCACACTGCAAACCTTCAATAAAGAAATATTTGCTAAACAATGTTTCATTCTGTGTCACGGAAATTTAATTATATTCCTCTTGTTTATATCTAAATGGCAAGCTCGAGCAATAATTTTGCTGGGTTTTATTGCATCCAAATTATACTTAGTTTTGAGTTTCTTATTTAGGAGCATGTGAAAAATTCCCAGGAAACTGAGGTGCAAATAGAGATCATAGCGGCTGTGCATAACTACTTAGAATACCTCTGTCCAATGGCCCTTTCTTGCAGAAAAGGAAATGTTCTCTGTGCACACTTTCCTGTAGGTAGCCATTATCCACAAGCTGTTACTGAGCACTATGGCTAGTGCAACTCAGGAACTCCATTTTTAATTTAAATTTAAATAGGTACATCTTATGAATCAGCACAGATCTACAGTTTGCATTCCCCAACAAATATACTTCCAGCAACTGCTGTGACCCTACCCTGGGCCATGGGAACCCAAACACCAACATGTAAAAAGGCTCATGTGCTTGCTTTACTCTGATAGTTGATGATGTCTTTCGAGAGGCAGATTTCCTTTAACTACTTCAACAAGTGTGGGTACTTGGACACTCCTTATCTTATGCTTTTTGTAGCAGGCAAATGCCATGACATGACAGCTAAAAGATGTGAATGGCCACTATCGGATCTTTGGGAAGATGACTTCTAAATAACTTTTAATCATGTAAAAATAAACATGTTGGATTACACAGTCTCTAAGATCTCTTTCAACTCGAAAGTGCAGTAAGAACTTCCTCTACATGTATTTAAAGTGAAAATCAATGTTCAATACGGAAACTCATTTCTAATTAAAATTAAAAATGATACATAGAGGAGTCTCAAGGTTTTGCCTTCCTAGAATTTAAGATTTTCACCTCAAACATGTCAG
Organism: Noctilio leporinus; assembly: GCA_004026585.1. Lineage (NCBI taxonomy): Eukaryota > Metazoa > Chordata > Mammalia > Chiroptera > Noctilionidae > Noctilio > Noctilio leporinus. Next base: position 465,079 of record PVIW01000151.1, read on the forward strand.
TTTTTAGGACAACATATTAGAGGACAGACCTAAACAAACATCAGTCCAGAATCAAGTTGCTAATATTTAAAAGGTAGTTGGAGGTAAGATGTCTATGATAAAATACTATAAAGAGTTCACAAGTTTATCTTAATACAAGATAAAATGAATTAAGAAGTATTTTTGAAATGTACCCTTTTTCGATTCTTCGTTTCTTCAAAATTTTAGCTAGTTTATTTAGTCCACGGAGACTAATAGTAATATCATCATTCATGGTTGCTGAATCAATTCTCATCTGAGCTTCAGCATATGTAAGAGAAGCCTAAAGAAGAAACCATATGTTAAATATAAGCTCACAAATTATAAACAGTGGTTTACTATATTCCCGTATTTCCATTATATAAAATCCATGATTTTGAAAAACCTAAATATCATTAACAAAAGAGAGACTCCTAATTATAATATTTATATTTCATATGTATGATTTTTCATTAACTCTTATCTGATGCATTATGCAACACAGGCAAACTTAGAAGTAATGTGGTCGTATAGTTAGTACATAAACAGCTTATATTTTGATTACTTCCATATTTTAGGTTTAAATTCTCAGGCAATGCTAAAATAAAACATAGGGTTTGATTATTCTCTGACAATAACTGTAAAGTGAAATCCTTTCTAGGAGAAATGACTTCCCTACTCAGTGACAAATAATTAGGAAAACTTAATAATCTAATCATTAGGCTTTCCAGAAAATGTACTGAATACCCAAAAATAAGCATCTAAAAAAATGAAACAAGTCATGGTGGAAAAAGATTCAAAGCAATTTCCAATTTCAATCCAAACACGTTAATAGCTGCTTCTGTTCTGTTCCTATTTCACTCTTCATGGAAGGCTGCCATTTCTTTCTTTTCTTTTTTAAATAACTTAGCCATGGCCGGATGGCTCGTTGAGTTGAGCATTGTCCCATGCACCAAAAACAAAAAAAACGGTTGCCAGTTTGATTCCCGATTAGGGCACATACCTAGGTGGTTGCAGGTTTGATCCCCAGTCGGGGCACGTACGCGAGGCAACCGACTGATGTTTCTTTCTCACATCGATGTTTCTTTCTCTCTTTTTCCCCCTTCCTCTCTCTCTAAAGTCAATAAAAATATATATCCTCAGGGAAAGATTAAAAAAAATAATTTCACAAGTACAATTCAGGAACAGTATAGGAGTGTTCAATGAATGAGCCAGGTCAGATTCTGGGGACAGTTGTCTCCTCTACTAGGAGCTAAGTGTTCCTCTTCTAAAAATGTTTTCTGTTCCATGTTCACTGAATTTTTTTTTTCAGATAATTTTGTTTTACTGGCAAAGTCTGAGAGAAAAATAAATTCATTGCTATTTGAAAATTCAAATCTAGGAAGGCTAAATCATTCACTCATCACTGTGAGTCAGCCTAACACTGCTTTCTTTCCAACTACAAGGTGACTATGACAGAAAAAAGGGCAAGAAAAAGCAGGTAAATTTGAAAGATGGATCACTGGAAGAAAGGGGTTTGGCAAACCTTCCTTTAAGACTCAGGGGAAAACAAGAATACAGGGAATCTGGGGAGAGTACAAAACAAGGAAAAGGATGATGAAGATAATCTGGCTCCATTCTGTCTGAACACACATCTTGGGCTTGGTCTGCTGGGATCCAACACTGATTTATATTATTTCTAGGAACAAACATGAGAAACAAGAAGATGGTATACAGACCAACTTTTAAATGCTAACCAGTCCTAAGTTAGGGCAGCTTCCAATACTGGGATTCCGAAGTCAGAGCAAAAGTCATCTATTAAGTCATAAGTATACTGACTGAGCCTTGTAAGTTTCTGAATACAGGACAACGACCACATCAGACCATTTATCAACAACATCAAGAATTAAGCAGGAATATGTAAAAATTTAGATTTTGTTGGAGTGCCGGGGGGAAAATTTCTTAACATAAGAAGCCTAAACCTTTTCAACACAGTTTAGAACACTGTTAAAAGTATCACAGATTTTAAACATTAAATATTAACCAGGAAACTAACCTTTGAATTAATGACACTTTTTGTAAACCTCGTTTTTAAGATTTCAGCATTGTGATTCATTTCCCAAATACATGAAAATGCCAGCCTGTATGAAATAACAGACAGTGCTCGTTAATGGAAATCAGTTAAAGTAGTAAACACTGTGGTCTTACAGAAAAACATGCATAAATACCTGTCAACGTTACATCTTAAGGAACATAAGTTAGAGCTAAGCAACTCAGGAACCATGTCAATCCTCTGGAATAAATAAAACAGAGTCACAGATTATTTAGCTGAATCTAAACATTTATTTATTTGAGGTTGTAGTCTCAAACAGCATTAATTAAAAAAAAAAAAAAAAAAAGGAGTATTCTGCATTTTGTGAATAGAACTGAGAAAACAAAAGAAAAAGTCTATTTCTAGAAAAGCATGGTGCATACAGTGACACCAGCCCTGTAAACTCTACAATTAGCCCTTTCCCCCAGGCTTAAGGCAAACTATGGGGTGTTTTTAAAATACTAAAAAAAAACAAAAAACAAAAAAAAACCCTAAATTTTTATGGAAAAAAGCTACACAGAACTTTAACAATGAATTGGTAACAGACTAGGTTTAACTTTCTCCTTTACTTTCAATTTTTTTCTGTCTTTATGGGAGCATAGTTAATGAAGAATAAATAGTAAACATAGAATAAACTCATGACTTAACTTTAAAAGAAAAAAACCAGAAAATAATTTTAATTACTTACCCATAAATGGTAAGTTAAATGCTACAAAACAATCTATATCAACTATACCTACCTGCTATTTGGGCCACTCACTAACAAAGCACACTGCAATATTTTTACTCACTAAAGGTCACCTTATTCCATATATTATTAGCGTTTTAGCTCATTTATGTACTATGCCAAACTTTGATTTAAGCATTCACAAGTGTTCATGGTCTCTTTGAACTAACTGTACAATTAATATAGTAAGTTATTCACTAAATTTCACTAAGTACTGAGGCTGTCTTTTCCTCAGGAAACACCTAAAATGATTTTATTATTTAAGAAGAAAACAAATGGTGAAAAAGTTATAAGCATATATCAAAATTCCATTTTTAATTTAACACAGTTACCTTTTCACAAAGATACACAGTGGTTCCCCTTCTGGCTGATTCTTGATCTAAAGCATTTCCTGGCCTAATAAAATGGCTAACATCAGCAATGTGAACACCAACCTTAAAAAGATAAAAACGAAAAGATGTCACCATGCTTAATTAGATAAATGGAGTTTTAAAGAGGAGAAATTTAGCTAAATGGAAAAAGGACTCAGTCACATTCACCACTGCAGTCTCCGATACAAGCCCATTATCCTCTGCAGCTATAACTGACCAGACCTGACCTAAATACTTCACAAATAAATTCTGCGGTGGGCAAGAAACGAAAATCAGCTCAAGGACAAAACTGTTAGGATAAGAATTAATTACAAAATGAATACCTCCAAGTTTCCATTGTCAAGTTCTCTACAATGCAGAGCATCGTCTATGTCAGTGCACCCTGGGGGGTCCACACTACAAACACACAGATGTCTCAGGTCTTCTCGGTGTTTCATGTCCTGGAAGATGCCACATGATTAAGAAATTAAAAAACTGTTTGGGTAACACAAGGTCAGCATACCTCTACTGAAATCCACAGCATATTTAAAACAAAAGACCCTTGTCTTAATAACTAGACATTATTACCATTTGCAACTTGTGGTTTCTTTGCCTTTGAAAAGTTTGACATAATCTAGTGTTGGTTGTCCGGAGAAACTTCTTTTTCAGTAAAGCCAATGATTTTTGTATGACCTAAGAGTTCTGTACCTAACTAAACGTGGGACAGGGCGGGACTATGGTTTCTACAGATTTAAAAACACACAGAAAATTCAAACAAAATGAAATCAGATACAGTAAGTTATAAAGTCAGTAAGGATTCTTTCCAAGTTACCTTCTCGGTAATGCTCCAGGGCATCTTTGGTAGAAAGCTAAGAACAGCCTGCGAAAATGGCTGATGGGGTACATCATGCTCAAGCAACAAAACCTCTGTTTCAGTCTCTTTTTCTCCAACGTCACCTAGGTTTTTCACAAAGTGTCCCTAAAACCGAAAGTTTTTATTGAAAAAGGATATTTTCATTTTTACTGGGTATTTTAGAGCTTATCATCACTTAGTTTTTGAGCATTTCTAAAGGTACCCATAAGTACTTCTTAGAAATGATCCCTTGGTAAATTAAAGCTAATAATTATGAGAATTTTCTAATGTTTATGTGAAGGCTTAGGAAAGGCCTAGCTCTTGTATAACAAAGTATTTATTTATTTCCTATTATCTTTCAAGTTTAAAATGACTTCAGCGCCCTGGATGGTGGCAGAGTGGATAAAGTGCAGCCTGTGAACCCAAAGGTCACTGGTTCAATTCCCAGCCAGGGCACATAACCAGATTGCAAGCCAGGCCTCCAGCCAGGTCCATAGCTGGAGGCAGGTGAATGGCAACTGTACAGTGATGTCTCTCCCTCTCTGCTTCTCTCCCTTCCCCTCTCTCAAATAAATAAAATCTTAAAAAAAAAAATTAAAAAAAAGACTTCAAATACAGTAGCTTCAAAATGTTTATTAGCATCTAGTTAGGTCTCAAACATCACTTTTATAGTCATTATCAATAACAGTTATTTGTTTGAAAATTTGAGTAAAAGTAACTAAATGACTTACATTGAAATTTCCTAAGATTAGTTTTTAAATTGAGTGCACTATTTACTTGATAACTGTAAAATATTCCTAAATTTCAGTTATGAATTTTATGTATAAGCAGATTCTAGTTTTACTAAGAGAGGCAATTTTATTCCCAAATTTTAAGTAAAATATTCTAAAACAAAATTCCTAATTCAAACTTACATTTGGGTATCTCGAATTCCTGGGCCATCCATCAATAGCAACAATAATTCTCCGTCCCTCTAATGCAGAAGCCTGCCTGGTTTCAATCCTAATTCGAGGAATTCTCTTATCAGCAGGTGTAAACAGATGTCTTCTTGACTGAAGAAAATTAGCAAAAAAATTTCACGTGTATACAAAAACTGGGGTAATGCAAGAGAAAGGCTGCTCTATTAAACTATCATTTTTTTAATTCTATAGCAACGCGCCCTCTACTCACCTCCTTGATATCAGACTTGGAAAGCATGCCACAGTATGGTCTCCAGTTCCGTTTTATTATTCCTACAACTCTACCGGTAGGCTTTAACATTTTTTCACTTACAGCAGTCCTAAGCTGATTTAAAGATAAAAATAAAAATCTTCAGTTATTTTTCCTCTCTAGGTATAATGACACAATTTCCCTTCATAATTAAGAGTATGGATATGGTTACTTATATTTTCAGGTACTAATTATGACATAAAAAGTATAGAATCTTGATGTTTCAAAATTCTAGGCACAAGCTTATAAAAACAAACCATGGAAATTTTCCATAACATATGAGACCTTACAAAAGCACACAATTGAAAAAATAAGTATAACTGAATAAATATGTCAGAATTCAACTCTTTTCAGTTTTAGTATGAGGACTTACTAATATATACATAAGTGTGGGAACTAACAGATGAGGATTTTAGTACTCGTTTGCACTAAATTGGCTATGTGGTATTTATTAATTTCTAAGGAGAAAAAAAAGAAAGAAAACTATCTTTAATGATTCTTCTTTATTCAAAATAAAAATCCAAATAAAGGACACTTCTTACTAGAAATAGCAGAAGGAGCTTAAGGTATTTTGCCTTTAACACTCTTCTATGGCCTGACTCTACAGGGAGAGCATCATAGAAAACTCCAGAGCCCTGGCTAAAATTCATGAAACAGAACTGCTAATATTGGGTGAACAAGTACATCAGTCTCATAATTCTAAAAACAAGCAAACAAGTAGGTCATAAAAGATAATGTTGGCTCCTAAGGAACAACTGAAAGTATTCTCTTCATAGTTAACTGTAGTAACAGAGGAGGAATTATTAAACAGACGCAAATACAAGGGCCCAAAAATACATCTATTACGCTCAGGGAACTTTAACATTATGCAAAAGCATTTCAGAAAATTTAATTTATATACATTAAAATTCACTAATTCAGACAGATCATGTTCTGAATGTTAAACAGTTCAAGTTTTATACTTAAACAATATTTTTGTATTTAAACCTTTTGAGTAAAAAAGACATTAAGTTAAAATACGTAAATACTTAAGAAAAATCAACTGTAGATCTAAAAAATACTGTTTTTGGTCAAAAATTGCTGGACACCCATTGTGGTGTAGGCAAATATGCTCATAAATTACCCATCATGAAATGGGCAAACATGCTGAAAGACTCTTCAAAATAAAATTCACTGAAGCCTAACTCAGCCTCTCACAACATTGCCAGCTGGTGCACTGACAGAGCCGGGTTCCTAGAGCCCCACCTACTGCGGGAAGCCTGTCCTACATAGGGCCCGCCCTCCAGAAGAGAATTCCTGTTTGCTTGGTTTTTCGTATCCCACCTCGTATAATTTTTTTCAATAAATCTGAAAGCAATATAACTTGTTTAATTCTCTCTAAAACTAACACATTAATTATACATAACCACACAAATGTTAAAACTTGCTCGGTTTCATACAATGAGTTCTCTTTCCTCTTCTTTCTCCACATCATCTTCATTTTGACCTTCATCAAGTAAAACCACAGAAGACGGTGCCACCCACTGATTCTTGGGAAGAAGCTCCACAGCCACAATGTCTTCATGGACAGCTCGGTTTAAATTTTTAAGTCCTTGTAAGATTATCTGTGTAGAACAGTAAATGGCATGTGTCTAAATACTTTTAATGGCAATAATGGAAAGGTTACTTAACAGAAGTTTAGATATTCTTTGAATGTCCCTATGTATCTTCTATTTCTCCCTCTTTACAGTTTTCTTCCTTATACTGTCTCCTTACTACACCTTAATTTCTCAATATCAAGTAGCGAAAACATGGTCAGAAAATAGGAGTTGTGTTCACGACTCCACCATAACTCTTATATTAGTACCAAGAGACCTTGGGAAAATTTCTTAAGATCTCTCAATTTCAGGTCCTGAAGGTAACACACAAAAAGAGTATCTACTTTCATAGGCTGGGTTGAAGATGAAGTGAAATGCAGCATGCAAAAGAGTCAGAAGAGTAAATGGCAAACAGTGAACATCCCAAAATAATTGTTATTCACTTGCAGTAAGCGAAGACCTGTGGAGCAATCAATGCTATGTGAACAGGACTTCGCATAACTGGTCACAATACATAAAACAAGAGGTATTCTATTTGTTATCTGATTAGCCTTAAAAGTAGGTTAATTGAAAATTCTTTTCTTCAATAAGTAGTTTTCTAAAAAAAGTGGTTAATTCTAGTATCTATCTATACCTTCCACATAACCACCTTCAAACCGATAAAACTGGGAGTACAAAGCAAATGTAATTCTCATACAAAATTTTAATCCCTTATGCAAGAAAATAATGAACAGAAAGTACTTTAGTGTATAAGGAACATATTTACACACTTGCCTCTTTATTTTCTTCAGCATCTCCATGAACCCATACTGTAGCCTCTAAGTAATTTTCCCTGCTGGCTCTAAATGTTCCTTGAAGGTATGTACCAGATTTTATGCCTTGTTGTAGCTTACTTAAGGGAAGATGCTCTGAAAATATTATTTTCCCACTTTCTATTTCATTCTGTGAAATAAGCAAACCACAAGATTCAGTGAGCATGTAAGTCTTCTGTACTCAGCATATAACTATTATCAGTATCAAGCCATTTCTTCTAAAACCCTTCCACTTCATTGTATACACAACTCCCTTTCTGCAGTGAGGAAAATAAAATGCTTTTTACTGTCATGACAACTTCCATAAATATTTCGATTTCTTTATATTTAGGTGTTTAGCCATAGATGTATGTCACTAGGAAACTCTGCATACTCCCACCCTGATGTCAGGCCTCCCAAAAGGAAGGTATGTGCTAATATGAAGCCTCAATTCCATGAAAAATCTGTAGCTACTAAAGCATAAGACATGCTATTTATATTGTGGCTATTTTAAATAGCTAAGAATAGAAGATAGAGGTAATCTGGGAACTATGTCAGATCTACAACCCCTATCAAGATTCTTAGCTACCCCAGCATCCAAAATCACGTTTGGCTCCATTTCCTATTTTCCACAACTTCCCCTCTTTATACTTCTTTTTTTGCGTCACTCTCTTAACTTGCGTGTCTTCTCATTGTCAGAGGGGTGACCTTAATATCCATACTGAGAATCAGAAGCAATCAGTGCATTTCTCACCACTAAATCTGCCCACCTATTTGCATCTACACCAAAATCTAAGCTTTCTCTCCTGTAACAATCAATACAAAGGAATACAATGTTTCTGTTCTTTCAATTGGGCACTACAAACCATGTCCTCTCCTCTATTCAAGAACTTTGTCCTTCAATTAATCTTCTCTCTCTGGAATCAAATTGCTCTCTATTGCAACATTTTCATCATATAAATATGAGAAGCTCTATTAAGAATAAATAAAATTTTGGTCTCCAGACCTTTACCTAGTTGCTTCCATAAAACACCTGGAGTGATCCCTATTCCCTCAAAGCCCCATTTAATCCATCATCAAGTCCTAAAACATCAATCTACAAAATACAGCCAATAGAGCCCTGGCTGGTGGCACAGTGGGTAAGGCACCGGCCTGATAACTGCTACTCCCATGGTCCAATTTTGTCTTCTCTCCCCAGTACTGAAATATTCTACCTGAAGGAGCTTGTTTCTAATCTACTCTTAGCATAGCAGGCCAGGTCCTATTATTTGCATGCTCAGCAGCCAGCAGACTAAAACAGTATGTTCCCTATGGCTTGTTATGTACATACTGCGGATCCCTGCCAACAGTTCTAAATTCATTACTAACATTTTCCTTCCTTCTTCACTCTCTCCCATTTAGCTCTTTCTTGATCTTACCAACTTATTCTAACCTTTGAATTTGCTGTTTTCTCTGCTTGAAATGCTCTTTCCCTAGCTATTACCATGACTAACTCCTTTACGTAAACGTAATTCACCTATAATGACCCTGCCTCAAAGCAAACTTGCTTAGTTAACATCCTTCACATCTCAGCTTAGACATTACTTCTATCAAGAAGCCCTGACACCCCAAATCTGGGCTAGGTGCTCTTGCTAAGGATAGTCCAGTCTGCTATACTGCTTGTTTTGAAAATACAAATTCTTCCAGTGCACCTCTTATAGCAGGTAACACTAGGCAAGTGAAGAAAACTGCACCCAGGGGAACCACGTTGCACAGGGCTCCACAAACACACACAGCCTTCCAAGCATCTAACAGTGACTTCAGATCACCGTATGTGTTAAGAGGCACACTATTTTCATCTGGTGTAACAACTTTCTGTTTGTGGATATTTCCTCAGCACCCTGAGTGTGGCCTGGCACTTGGTAACAAAGTTTGCTGATAAATAAATAAAGGAATCTGGCTGGCTGGTGAATAGGAGTAGGTATTTGACTAAGAAGTGGCCGTCTTTTAGGAATGGCATTTTGATTACAGCCACTCTTACTGTCATAACTGAACTCCTGTTTCAATTTCCACCAATTTTTAAATTTCATAACCTAAAGTGGCTATTTTGATATTTTCACCTTTCAGAACAAAATAAACTCAAACATACCCCTTCTTCAGACAGACAAGCAAGACGATCTATGAGTTCAGGGTTAGCAGTTAGGCTCTTTACATATTCTTCACCTGAAAAATAAGTTTTATTCTTGATAAATTCAAGTACTTTGTTTTTCTTGGATATGGAAGAACATTGCTAATCTTGTTTGGGATGGTACATCTGTCCATTTTTAACTTTGGAACAAAGGCCCATGGTGTCATTTGATGTGGTCCTACCCAGGCACAGTGGGGCAAGCATATCTTTGAACTTTTATTGCTGAGCCAATTCCTATGGTGATGAGGAAACTAGCCACTGGGCACCACGAAACACTGAGTTTAGAAAGGCAGAGAAATTTACAAATGCAAAAGTTGAGGTTATGAAGTTATTATATACACGCTCAAGTGAGGTTCTGACCATGAGCCTGATGGTAATTTTTGTATGCATTTGCAAATATGAATTAATGTTTAGACTTACAAGTGAAAGCCGGTATTCCTTCTTCTATGGCTTTCTCTTTGTTCTTCCTGTCATTCGTTATGAAGATAACTTGCAGCTGATTCTCTGCTGACATTTTCTTCAAATGTTCATTATACCATTTTGCTGCTACTCTAATGGCTCTATCATTCCTGTCATTAGAATTTTCTCCTTGTTTTTGTTCTATGTAAGTTTCCCTAAATGTAAAGGAAAATTTTTAGAAAAAAGTGAAAATCAACAAAAACAAGCATATTTGAAGTTTTATGACATAAATGTTTAATAACCACTAAACCTAAAAGTCAATGGTTTATCTTTTTCTCTTGAATGTATTCAGATTTGTACCTCAGAGATGAAATAAACAGGATCCTTATAGTTGTTTCTAAGATAATTTGCTTGAAAAAAGAAAATCATGCTATTCATGACATAAAAAGGCTAAAACAATTTTATTTCATCAGAAGAAAAACAAACAGGTGGGACTGACTTTGGGGGGAAAGGGTGGGTGGGGAGGGGGACAGAGGGGAGAAAAAAAGGGATGGATGTAATACAACAACAATAAAATTAAAAGGAAAAAAAAAAAGAAGAAAAACAAAGATCAGAATTAATACTCAGGATGGAACATCGAATAAGTGATGATTTACTGGGAAAATAACTATAATTAAACTCTGCAGGTCTAATAATGAGATTCCATTTGAACTGTAGACTAACAGTAATTCCTAAAAGATATAACTAGTATAATTTAGTTTATGATCACATGATTCTATAGTTAAAGTCATGTAAATTATCCATGGTAAACACACAATAAATGCCAGGGGCTAACTAAAGACTGGGAGATGAGATACAGATATGATTACACACTTCTTTCTATCTACCTGAAATTCCCACAAATGTCAGCATACTTATTTAAATGTTTTTCAATCCAAATTTAAGTATAATAACAAAAACCAGTACGGAAACCTCTAGTGCTTAAAGATAATAAATTCAATTTTAAAACTTTAGATTAGTTATAATAATAGGTTTTAGGATTATCCTACCCTTCATCATTAAGTGCGTCTACTAATGCTTTAAGCGTATTAATCACAAGACACTGTCATCAATTTATGAATTGGTTTTAGCATGACTGGAGCAACAGCATCTTCTGAGACTTGCCCAAGTGTCCTAAGGAAGGCTTTCCTGTCAACCCCAGTATTGCTAAACTTTAGTCATCTACTTAAGCTAACAATAAACTCTGATTAGGGGTCTGATGATCAGGTTCCACAAAAAGTTGATCTTTTTGCTCTGAAAAACAAGTGAAATTGTTGCTTCTAGAACTCAAGGATGAACTAGGAATAAGAAGGCTACAAGTGCTTTACTGGTGTTCTTTATAAGAACAATTTTTAAATAAAGTTTGGAATAGAAGAGGAAATTGAGAAATTAACATTTTTCATTTGCATGTTATAATGCAATTTCATTACCGCGTCTACCAGCTAATTCAGTGGTTCTCAATGGGGGTAATTTTGCTCCCTGGGAATATCTGACAATGTCTCGGAATATTTTGGATTACAATTCTGTGGACAGAGTAACGGGTTGCTACTGGCATCTAGTGGGTAGTAAACCAGGGATGCTATTAAAAATAAATCGGCTTTGTTATTTACATTTTATTAACCTCTGTTGGCCATACATATAACATGGTATTCCAAGAACCTAGGTAAATCTTATCTACCATGATGCTATTGGTCAACACATACTAGAATCAATTCAAAATGAAAACATTTTGGAAATAAAAGTACCTACTACAGCCTAGGAGTCGGGAGACCATAATTCGAGGTTTGATCTGATGAAGTCTATGTGACTTGAATGAGGTCTACTTAGCTTATGTTCTATACCACTGTATGGGAACCGAACCAAACTGTTAAGTATGAAACCTATTGGATTATCTCCTGATATTGCAAATTACTGACCGGAGCTCTCCCCCAAATTCAGATCTTTTTGTGGGTATATATATATATATATTTTTTTTTTTGGATAATTAACATAACTTCCCTCCTACCTATGGTGCTCGTTAGTGAATGTATAGAAATGCTTCTCCTGGTTATTAGTCACTTCTCGGATTCGTTTATACACCGGGGCACTCCGATTTCTCACTTCTTGCATAACTGTTTGTAGTACAATCACATTCCTGATGGCAGGGTCTTCAAGAACATCAATCTTAAAAAAAGAAAAGAAAAATTATCTTGTTTTTTTCTTATCTTCTTCACGTGCAAATCGTTTCTGTCGAACTTAGAACCCTATCAGTTTAAAAAACACTATCAAGGAGCTATTTTCCTATAGAAAATCCTTCTGGTTTAGTAAGTGAAAAGCATGTGTCAACACTCATTCTATTACTTCGTAGAATTAAGTCCGTTAATAAAGAAATGCATTGGCCCACATCGATTTCGTTAGTAGGCACTTACAAAGCTGCCTGGGGTATCACAGGGTGGAGGACACAGAAGCCCTGGTCCACGGCCTCCAGGCACTTACCATCTAAGGTGGAAGAGACACCAGGCATTAGAAAATGAACGTATCTAACGTTCTTATGACTTCAAGCATTCAAAACCAGCACGTACAAGGAAAAGAACCTCGGCCTGGGGACCAGCAGGCAAGGGTCCCGAAGGGCTTGCCTCTCCCTAAGTGCGGGCTGCGGCCCCCGGGCGCCGGCTCCCAGCCACACCCCTTCTCCCAGCCGATCCCGCCCGCCGGCCGCGCACCTGGTGCAGCAGCACGTTGGTGTCGGGCAACAGGTAGTGCGGCTGCGGGCAGAGGCTGCTCTGCGGGTCCAGGGGCTGCGGCTCGAGGACCGGGCCCTCGTGCGCCCCGCTGCACGCCTCACAGCCCGGCGCGCCGCAGCCGATGTCGTCCCGCAAGTAGTGCTCGCGCACGATCTTCATCACGCCTCCCGCGCGGGTCTTTTTTAAGAAAGTCTTGGACTTCAGCATCTTGCCTCGCCGCGCACAATCTCGACTGCGACAGCACAGCTCCGTCCAACTGGACCAGGATCAGAACCCCGCCGCACATCTACACCGGGAGCTTCGCCCCTTCCCGCTCCAGATATTAGCAAACACCTCTCGCGGGAAAATGTGGAGGCTGACATTGGTTGGCTCTCCGAGAGCTGCGAGAATTGGCCGCAGCGTGGAGCTTGGGAGGATGGGCGGACCCCGGGGCCATTTCCGTCCATGATGTAGGCGGGGCCTGGTTCTGGACTACAGCTCCCAACATGCTTTGCTTCCCGCGCCGGGGTGGATCCGGGCTTAGTTCCGGCGCTGGAGCGTGTGCACACCGCTGCTTCCACCGACCTTCTCCGGGCGCAGACATGGTTGTCTTGGTTACCGGTCCTAACGGTCCCGGGCCTGAGATTCGTTAAAGAGGTGCTGCAACCTGAGATGCAGTCTGAAAACGCCTTCAGCTCCTTGAAGTGGCAGTGGCGGCGGGGCCAGGCTGCGACGTGGAGTAATTAAAGCTTTCGAGGTAGCCATCGGCTGCCCCTTCCTTTCGCGCGTGGGGCAAGGAACTCCTCCGATGCTGCCAAGTTTAGGTTTTATTCTTCACCGGCACGTGTGACCAGTCTCTGTCCCAGATCCTCGGTAATCCAGGTGATGTTGCTGGCCTTTGATTTCGCCCGTTCTTGCCCGTTGCCTTTTAGAAGGGAGAGAAGCCGGTGCAGCTCAAGTTCCTGTCGTTTTCCCTCAACTCACACCGTTCTCTTTAGAAAAACTGATTTCGGCAATACCGTAAATAATTCATTATGTCATTATAGCAGAGGAGATGCAGAAATTCCTTAAAGGGTGAAAAGTTCGATTTCGAATTCTTGAAGTTTTTGTCTTCTGCCCTCTGGTTTACATGCCGCGATCTGCAAGCCTATGAAAAATGTTTTCACGTCACTGCTTCCCGTTTTGAAAACTTAAGTGATGTCTTATTGCCTGCAGAATAAATTTCCAACATATTTGATAGTCAAGGCCCTCCACACCCTTGATTATTCAGGTGTGTGTCTGGGACTGGCTACTTACATTTACAAAGAGTTGGTTGGCCCCAGCCTGACCACCACCATCTCCCTCGGTTGTTTTCCACGTTCACCACCTCTAGACCAACCTTAACACCTGAAAGCTTTTCCATTTTTACTCCTTCTCCCTAAAACCAACAATTTTGTAAGTTCTATCTCTGTATAAACTTCCCCTGACCACTTCAAAAGTGATTGCTCTAATGTTGAACATGTGATGCTCTTATTAGCTGCATTAGAGCTTTATCCTTTATCTAATAAATTTCTTTTTTCCTCCAAGTGTTTGAGTTCATAATAGGATTTAATGAGATTGATTTGATATGTTTAGCTCTAAGCAATAATTTGCTAATCTGTCCTAGATTTGGGGTCTTTAGATTGCCTACTAATTACTTAGGCAATCCTTACTATCTTTTTAACATACTCTTATGTTTTCTTCAGAAAAATGTTTGAACTCATTTGAATTCATGCCTTTTAACCCACAGAAAACCAAAATAGAATTGGAGAAGAAAACTGACCTATAATAATGTCTCAAAAGGTTGCCAAGGCATCAAAAAAAGTGAATGTCTCCAGCTCTCTGGAATCTGAAGATATTAGTTTAGAAACAACCGTTCCTACAGATGACATTTCCTCATCTGAAGAGCGAGATGGTAAAATCAAGATCACCAGGCAGTTAATTGAACGGAAAGAGCTACTTCATAATATTCAGTTACTGAAAATTGAGCTATCCCAGAAAAATATGATGATTGACAATTTGAAAGTGGATTACCTTACAAAGGTAAGATCAGGTGTAAGTTTTGTTATGGAAATGATTTATTGTCTTCAAGCTGCAGATAAATAATTAAATATATATAATCTGAACTTGAAGTAATTCGGTTTTCCTGCATCGTTTTAAAAAGTTGGTTTTAGAAGTGGTATATATGAGTAATATTTCTGTGTATCAAAAAGTACTTAAAAGGTAGGCAGGGATGAATTGCTTCTGTGGGCTCAAATTTTTTTTTTTAAGATTTAATTTATTTTTAGAGAGGGAAAAGAGAGGGGAAACATCAACGTGCAGTTGCTCCTTGTGCTCACCCTCCCCCCCAAACTAGGAATTTGGTCTGCAACCCAGACATGTGCCCTGGCTGGGAATGGCACCAGTGACTTTTTGGTTCACAGGCCAGCACTCAATCTACTGAATCCCACCAGCCAGGCTATAGGCATAAGTTTTAAAATCTAGGATGTGTGGTTCAGTTCCCAGTCAGGGCACGCACCCAGGTTGCAAGTTAGGTTTCCAGCCTGGTCTCCAGCTGTAGGCAGATGATAGGCAACCATACATTGATGTTTTTCTCCCTTCTCTTCCTTTCTTCCTCCCCACTTCTCCACTCTAAAAATAATGAATAAAATCTTTCTAAATAAATTAATAGATAAATAAATTCAGCTGTTAAATCAGAGACTTGGAAAGTGGTGTCTGTCTTGCAACAAAGATGTTGCTTAACCAAGATAAAGATTTTGTATCTGGTATAACGGGAATCTGAAAATGAATCATTTAGATCTGATACAGTAACTCCTTAATATCATTAGAAGCCCAGGTTCCTTTCATTCTTCTGCATAACTGTTTTTGTCATGTGCTTTTCACCTCAAAATCACAGGTACCTGATGTACTGCGAGTATTATTTCAGTTGCAGGCAAAAATAAGGAGAATGATAATTGGATAATGGGGCACATGCCAATGAGTCAGTACCCTTTAAAGAGCTTTCTCAGAAGTTCAAGCCAGTGACAACATTGTTACCTAGAATGATATAGCATAACCACTCCTCACAGGAAGGGATGGGAAGCTGGAAAATTTAAGTTTTTAACTGAAACATTGTTGTCATTCATAAAATTTGGAGTAATGTGAGAAAGAAGGGAAGGCTTGATTTTGGGGAGATAAGTAGGTGATTTGTTTATTCATCAAGGCCTTTTTTATTTAGGAAATACATGTATGACTCTCTTTAATCTGACATTTTTCTATATCAGCATGGCATACCAATACAATGTTTATGATACCAACACCGTGTTTATGTTTATTACTAATGTTACAGTTTATTATAGTAGATGACTATGAATGTTTTGATCCTTGCTGGTTTGGTTTTTCCATGTCTAAATACAGGAAGAGATAGGTCCAAGGAAATTTAAGAGCATTGATTTCCACTTCTCACTCAGCACTTGCTAACCAAGAATTTAGAAGAATGCCTACTTAGGCCAAACTTCTTTTTTTTCAAAAAGATTTTATTATTTCTAGGGAGACAGAGGAAGGGAGAGAGGCAGAGGGGGAGAGAGACAGAGAGGGAGAGAGACATCAGTGTATGGTTGCCTTTCACCTTCCTCCAGCTACAGACCTGGCTGGAGACCTGGCTTGCAACCTTATTTTGTGCCCTGGCTGGGAATTGAACCAGCAACCTTTGGGTTCACAGGCCAGTGTGTTATCCACTGTGCTACCAGCCAGGACTGGTTTTTTTGTTTGTTTGTTTGTTTTTATTTAAAAAAAAATTTTTTTTAGGCCAAAATTCTTAATCCTAGAGAATTGTTAGCTTTATATTTAAACCCTTCCATTGCTGTCTAAATCCCTTTCCTTACACTATTTCCTTAATTGCTTCCAGGACACTCTTCTTGCACACATTTTTAAATGCCAAAAACTCCTTAATTCTCAAAGACATCTGTGAGTTTTTTATTGCTAGGGAAATGAAGAGGTGCATCTTTCCAGCTTGTCTTTGAGTTATGGGACTTCGTTTAAAAGTCAGTTGAAACTATAAAAGTTGTAACCTGGAAAAAAGGGTTTTTATCATTTGAGTAACAGTATTCTTCATTTAAAAAACACTAATTATGAGGAATGTGGTTTTGTTTGTTGATTTAAGATATTTATTGAACAAACTGAGAAATATGCTCTTCCAGTCCATAAAACAAATGGACAGTGAGACTAGGAGTATAGCGAAAGTTAGGCATTTATTTACATTCTTGAAAGAGCGGGTGCCTACAGGTGGTATCTGGTGGGCAGGCACACTGAAGTGGGAGAACAGAGGTACCCATGACAGGCTTAGTCCTGTCCTCAACTCTGTTAATCCTGTTAACTCAGAAACTTCCTGATTTATCTAAGGTTTGGCCCAGCTGATCCATTGCAGCTTAGCCTAGTTTGAGGGTCACTTGCTACCTAATTTCTCACAAAGCTAAGCAAGAAAAAAGAGAGAGAGAGATAGGTATTGAGACATGGCGCTGGGAATATAGCAATGAATATGACAAGAGTGCCATATTTATGAAGGTGACAATCAAGTGAGAGACATGACCAAAAAACAAGGCATCTTCAAGGTCATGTGGCATGGCATTGCTTAGTAATGGCTACTTTAGATAAGGAGTCAGCAAACTTTCTGTAAAGGGCCAGAAGTAAGTACTTTATGCCTTGCATGTCACATATGCTCTATCACTTATTTTTCTTTGTTTTTATTATTTAAGAAACTTTACAAATTAACAACCCATTGTTAGCTCATGGTCTGTACAGAAACAAGACATGGGCTGGATATGGGCCATCACCATTGTTTATGTAGCCTTCATCTGATTTTAGACTATGTAGTCAGAGAAACCATTGGCACATTTTAGAGAATTGGAATTATATATCCTGATTTTTGTGTTCAAAATAGCACTGAAGTAATAAACTGTAGGCAGATAAAGTAGAAGGAGAAGATAATTATTAGGCTGCTGCATTATGTAAGACTCCTCAGTTTTTAGCTTCACCACCTGACGCCATCCACTGAGAAATCTAAGGGAGGAAACTGATACAAGTTCTGTTTTGAGCATGCTAAACTTTAGATTCCCCTTAGACTCTGAAATGGATCTGTCTGTTTGAAACCAACGTGGGTTCAGCTCCCTGTGGCAGGTGCTGCTACGAACAGAAAGGGGCTTAATCTGGGCGGACCCGGGAGAAGGGCTGTCTCCCGTCTCAGACTACCTCCCCCTCCTGCTCAAGTCCACTGTTCTGACGGGGCTGGGGAGGGGAGGGCTTGCTTCCTCTAGCCAACTACCTTGCTAGCTTGCGGAGTCCACAGGCCTTTTCTCTTCTCTTGAGCTCTTGGTGCAGTCAGGGCAAGAACCGACCCTGGCACCACCTTGGCCAATGGGGGAGACTCCCCAGTGCTCCCTGACTATCTACAACAAATTGGAGTTAAGTGAAGAGTCCATGACTAGGTATATGAGCAAGTGTACGCATTAGTATGTAGTCATGGAATTGGATAACATTACCTAGGGAGAGCAGAGGAAATGGTGTCATCAAGTGAGTGTAGTTTGTTCTTTTTTTAGGGGGAGGTAGAACATGTTGGTTAATGATAGAAATGACTCAGTAGTGAGGAAGAAGTTGATGATGCAAAGTATTAAGGATTGACAGTCAAACTGATTGAATTTATTTTAGTTTTATTATTTTTTAAAAGGTTTTTATTTTTTTCAAAGAGAGGGGAAGTCAGAGAGGCAGAGAAGCATCAATGTATGGATGCCTTTCATCTGCCTCCAGCTACGGACCTGGCTGGAGACCTGGCTTGCAACCTGGTTATGTGCCCTGGCTGGGGAATTGAACCAGCGACCTTTGGGTTCCCAGGCTGATGCCTAATCCACTCTGCTACCATGTAGGGCTAAACTAATTTATTTAAAAATGTGAACAAGAACTGCTTGGGTTGACAGAATAAAGAATTTTCTGAATTTCCAAAATCTATGTTCATAGAGGTGTAAGAGAGAACACAGCATGTATGGAGAATGACAGGCTCATATTTTGTCTGGAACTGTGTTTCCTTGTAAGTTACTAGTAAGATATGTGATTGGCAAGGACCAAAAATTTTTGCCGTGGAATTTGGAATTTATTATGAAGCCAGATCCTCTGAAGGATTTAAACCTGGAGAAATAAGTGCCAGCCAGTGTGGCTCAGGTGGTTGGGCATTGTCCCTCAAACTGAAAGGTTGCTGGTTGCATTCCTCATCAGGGTACATGCCTGGGTTGCCAGCTCAGTCCCAGATCAGGGTACTGTGTTGTTTCCCTATCTTTATCCCTTTCTTCCCCTCTCTCTAAAATCAAAAATTGAAATTCAATAAAACTGGGGAAGTAAATTTTTGATAGCATTTTGAAAATGTATTGAATAAAATAAAGGAAGATAGGTTTAGAGATTGACAAAGCTGGAAACCACTGTAATCAACCCAGGTGATTGTTTTAAGGGTCTGACTGAGGACTTGTCGGTGGGTATTAAAGAGGACGGTAGAGTTTTTTTGTGTTTTTTTTTAAGAGAAGGAATTCCCCACCCTTTATTTTTTAAAGATTTTATTTCATCATTTTTAGAAAGAGGGGAAGGGAGAGAGGCAAAGAGGGAGAGAGACATCAATGTACGGTTGCCTTTCACCTGCCTCCAGCCACAGACCTGACTGGAGACCTGGTTTGCAACCTGGTTATGTGCACTGGCTGGGGAATCGAACCTGCGACCTTTGGGTTCGCAGGCTGGCGCTTTATCCACTGTGCTACCAGCCAGGGTGAGTTTTGATAGCTACTTTTGAAGTCAACCAGAAATGGTGTTTGATCAGAATAAGTAGAGAAGGAAAACTTCCCATATCAAACATGGCTGTCTTTCTTTTTTTTGCTTTGGAGACTAAGGAAGTGCAAAAATATGAGGTCTGTCCCAAAAGTATAGAGCCAATGTCAATATAATTAGAACAGTTTGCACAGCCGATACTTTTGGGACAGACCTCGAATAAGATTAGGCAAGGTTGATGCCTAGTTTCATTTTGGACATTTAGTATAGTCAGTTGACGGTATATAGTATTTTATATTTGAATATAAAATAACAAGGGAAGAGTTTGGCCTGGAAATAAGGGACCAACATAAAATCCTAGTTGTCAATAGGCTTCTCAGTAAGTGTGGGTTAAGGGGAAAATAGTCTTAATAATAGCCTAGCCAAAAGCAAACCAAAATCAAACATTTAGGAAACAGCAGTTTCAAACCACAGTTTAAAAATCATTTGTATGAATGGATTATAGTTTGTGGACACAATCAATGCAAAAACAAAGCCTCTATTCATTTAGCCAGGTGGCTCGGTGTCCTATACATCAAACAGTTGACAGGTTCAGTTCCTGGTTAAGGCACAAACCTAGGTTGCGGTTCTGTCCCGAGTCAGAGCTCGATGGGCAGCAGCCGATCAATGGTTCCCTCTCTCCTCTCTTTCAAAAATCCATGAACATATTTATCCTTGAGTGAGAATTAAAAAAATAAAAACTATACATTTAAAATCCTGTTTCTTTTAAATGCTTTTTAATAATAAATTTTAAAATTGACCAGATAATTTACCTTTTCTTCATTATTAAGATTGAAGAATTGGAAGAGAAACTTAATGATGCACTTCACCAGAAGCAGCTACTAACTTTAAGATTAGACAACCAATTGACTTTTCAGCAGAAGGATGCCAGGTAAGTTCTTAAAAAGCATTAATACCTGTTTAGCACTTAAAAGTATTGTCATTACCTGTTAATGCATGTGGTTATAAGCTAAAATAGAGAAATTTAAACCAAAAAAGGTAGCAGTTTTTATATCTAGACCAACAAGAAGTAGGTTACTTAATACATACCACAAAAGCCTTAAAGTCAAAATTCAACATTTATTCATCAAACACTGCCACTATAAGTGAACCATAAATGACAATAGGAGCTCTCTGAACTGACCACTACTTAACCTACTGCCTCAGTGAACCTTTTTTCATTTGTTCCGCAAAACATGCTGATTGATTTCCATGGCCCTTTGAACACTGCTGGCACAAAGTGCTTTCTATTTGCCTGCACACTTTCTCCAGCTCAAGTATGTGCTTATCAAGAGTCTCTTGTGTTTACTCACAAATATCCCTATGCCACTTGTATTTCTTGTACTATGTAATTTAATTAAAACTTTGTAAGTAAACATTAATACAAAAAAGATATGTTGTTTTTATGAAAACTGTATAATGAATTCTTAGATTCAGTAAAAAGGACTGACTTAAAAAATCATTAAATTAAGTGTAAGCAGACAGATTTAGAGATGGGGGACAAATATTAAACAAATCCATAACAAGTATTCTCTCAGATTTTTCCCAAGTGTCTTTGAAGGCCTCCTGCCACTGTAAAGAAATTGAACTTGGAAATTATGAACACTGATTTACAAACACACACACACACACACCCATATTTTAAAAAATCTGTAATCTGTAAAAAAATTGTCAGATGAATGTTTATTTCTATATTTTACTTAGAGGAAACTATATAAAGTAGGTATCTTTTCCCTTTATAATGTGTCATTATTTAAGGGATATTTTAAACAATTATTTGACCAAATTATTAGTTATTATTATTGTAGATTAGTGGCTTTCAAACTTTAACACTCATCAGAACCACCTGGAAATCTTATTAGAAAAGATGGTTGGGTCCCACCCTTCAGTTCTGATTTGGGTTGCAAATTTGCATTTCTGCCAAGTTCCCAGGTGATGCTGATGTTGCTGCTGATTTGGGGTAACACTTTGAAAATCACTGCATTCAGTAGTAATAGGTCTTCTTTTCTACTTCTTTAGACATTTATCATATTGAATGATGCTGAGAGTGCAGTTAGGAGGCTATTACAATAATCTTCTTGATCACCGATGGGAATAAAATGTGTATGGACTCTGAATATATTGAAGGTAAAAATGATAGGATGTTCTAATGGATTTGATGTGGGGTTTAAGAGAAAAAGGAGCCAAGGATTGTGTCAACATCTTTGATCTGAATAAAGTTGCTGTCAACTAAGAAAAAACAAAGTGGAATAGGATTGTGAATAAAAAGCAGTTCATTTTTGACATGTTAAATTAGAGTTGTCTGATTAGAAATCCATGTGGAGTTGTGTGAAAAGTTTGGTCTAGAGATATAAATGTGGGAATCATTAGGATACAGACAGCATTTAAGTCATAAGACTAAGTTAATTCCCCAAGGAAGTAAATCCATATTCAGAGGAGAAGACCAGATTCTCCAGCATCAACATAAACCAAACCAGAAGACCGAGAGACCACCATTGATAAAATAGGAGAAAGATGGAGAGATCACAGTATCTTGGAAGGCAGGGGAAGAAAATGTATAAGGAAAGAGAGATCATTTGTGTTGTTACTATTAGGTTAAGGGTGAAAAGAATTGAAAATTGATCATGATGATTTACATGTTATTGGTGACCTTGAAATTTCACAGGGTTGGGTATGGCTGAAACCATGACTGGCATGGAAAAGCATTATAGCCATTGCTTGCTAAGCAGCTCCTAGTCTGCCACTAGGGGCCACCAGTCCCAGCTTAGTCCCAGTTCTCAGCTTAGCCTCTCCCACGAACCTCTAAGCCTGGCACAGTTGGCATCTCTAGATCACTTTGCAGCTCATACCAAATGGCCCCAAGCAGAGCAAAGCAGCAGCTGTCACTGGCCTGCACCAGAGCCCTCCCAAGAAGCCCTGGAACCAACATACCAGAGCACCACCGAACCACTTCCACAAACAACACACCTAAGGGGCAACTCAGCAGGCACCAAAGCCTCCTAAAGCAAATCCATCTCCATGGGGTTAGCTCCTATACAGCAGCTCTTCTGCCATAGTCATAGTCAGTCTCACAGCCAATCTGCCCATTGATGTGCCAACAGTGATCAAGGTTCAACTACAATAGGAGAGTACATACAACCCACACAAGAGACACATGTGGAGCACCTGATACAGGTGACCAGAGAGACTGTGCCACTTGCCAAACAGGACACCTAATACATAAAGCCACTCTACCAAGACCATGAGGTTTAGCAGCTCTACCTAAAAGAAACAAAGAAACATGTCCCAAATGAAAGAACAGGAAAAATCTAGAAAAAAATAAACAAAATGGAAACAAGCAATCTATCAGATGCAGAGTTCAAAACACTGATTAAAAGGATGCTCAGTGAACTCAGCATTTTAACAAATAGATAGGAAAAACAAAAAAGGAGATAGAAAACATAAAAAGCAACCAGTTAAATGAAAAATACAGTAGAAGAAATAAACACTGGATGAAGCAAAGGATCACGTCAACAATTTTGAAGAGAAGGTAGGAGGAAACACCTAATCAAAACAGCAAAAACAAAAAAAAATTTTTTTTTAATGAGGATAATTTAAGGGACCTCTGGGATAACATCAAATGTACTAACATATGCATGATAAAGTTACCGGAAAGAGAAAAGAGAGCAAAGAATTGAAAACCTATTTGAAGAAATAATCATTGAAAAGTTCCCAACCTGGCAAAGGAAATAAACATACAGGTCCAGGAAGAAAGAGAATCCCAGACAAGATGAACTCAAAAAAGGTCCACACCAAGATATATAATTAAAGTGCCAAAGGTTAAACACGAAGAATCTTAAAAGCAGGAAGAGGAAAACAGTGACCTACAAGGGAGCTCCCATAAGACTATCAGCTGATTGCTCAACAGAAACTTTGTAGGGCAAAAGGGATTTTCACAAAATATTCAAAGTGATGAGAAGAATGACCTACAACCAAGATTACCCAACAAGGCTATCATTTTTAAAGTTTTTTATTGATTTTTTTTTTAGAGAGAGAAAGACATCAATTTGTTGTCCCACTTATATATACATTCATTGGTTGTTTCTTGTATGTGCCCTGACAGGAGCTCAAACCTGCAACCTTGGTATATCAGGACAGCACTCCAACTGAGCTACTGGCTAGGGCCTTTACTTACTGATTTTTTACTGGTGTTTTTTTTTTTTTTTTTAGAGAAAGAGAAGAACACCAATTTGTTGTTCCACTTTTTATGCATCCATTGGCAAGGCTGTCATTTAGAATGAAAGGACAGATAAAGAGCTCCCCGGGCAGGAAAAACCTAAAGGAGTTCATCACCACCAAACTAGTGTTACAAGAAATGTTAAAGGGACCTCTTGAAGAAAAGATAAAAAATGTGAATAATAAAATGGCAATAAATACATACCTAAAAACAATTCCTTTAAATGCAAATGAATTAAATGCCCCAATCAAAAGACATAGAGTGGCTGAATGGATGAGAAAATAGTACCCTTATCTATGCTTTCTTCAAGAGACCCACTTTGGATGAAACACACACACAGACTGAAAGTAAAAAATACATATTTGATGAAAATAGAAACAAAAATGCTCAGGTATCAGACAAAATAGACTTTAAAACAAAAGCTATAACAAAAAACAGAAGGACTCAGCCATTCCATTTCTGGATATTTATTGGAAGAAACCCAAAACACTTCATTCAAAAAGACAGCATCCCTATGTTCACTGTAGTATTATTTCCATAGCCAAGATACGGAAGCAACCTAAGAGTCCATCAAGACAAATGGATAAAGATGATGCGGTACATATATTCAAAGAAATATTACTTAGCTGTATAACAGAATGAAATGTTGCCATCTGCAACAACGTGGGTGAAATTATGCCAAGTGAATTAAAGACAAATATAATATGATTTCACTTGTATGTAGAATCTAAAAATTAAAACAAAACAAAACAAGCTCATAGATGGAGAAAGCATTTTGATGGTTGCCAGAGGAAAAGGGAGTTGGGAGGATAGGTGAAAAGGGAGCGGGATAAAGATGTGCAAATTGCTGGTTATAAAAACAGGTGGATGTAAAGTAAAGCATAGGGAATGTAGGCAATAATAATATAAGAAGTACGTGTGGTGTTAGATGGGTGCCAGCCTTAACAGGATGATCACTTTTGTAAGTTATACAAATACCTAATCACTATGTTGTACACCTGAAACTAATAGAATACTGTATGTCAACTTCAATTTAAAAAAACAATGTTTAATATTAAAAAGTAAAGTATGAAAAATAATAACCAGAAACTAAGTATTATGTGCAAGCTGTAATCATATTTAAAATGGAAAGTGATACAAAATGTAGTTTTGAAGTTTTCCAAAATGTGAACTTAATAAAATAATCTGTGATTTTGGTATGTCAAAAAAAGAAAAAGAAATGCTTTGGAGGCAGTGAGTATAGACAACTTTTCAGAAGCTTTGTTCCATGGGGGAGCAGACAAAGGAGGCATTGAAATGGGGTCGAAAGTTGTGGGTTTTTCCGTCAGGGCACATAATCAGGTTGCAGGCCAGGTCTCCAGCCAGATCCTTAGCTGGAGGCAGGTGAAAGGCAACCATACATTGATGTTTCTCTCCCTTTCTTCCTCCCTCTCTGCCCTTCTCTCTAAAGGGGAAGAAAAAAAAAAAAGTTGTGGTTTTTGTTTGTTCATTTGTTTTAAAATAGGAGAAATAACAGCATGTTTGATGTTGATGGGAATGATATAGTAGGGAGTGGAAATCAGATGACCCTCTCCTGCTCAAAACCTTTGGGGTGGCAACCAAAAGTAGCAAAGTCTGCTACACATATCATTTGAGAATGATGATTATCTGCACATCACTGTTTTTATTACCTCACAGTGCTGCCATCTTTTAGTACTTGGACAAAGAGGATTGAAAATTGCTTTAGTGAGTAGGATCCAAAACAGATGTATAAGATTTAAACTCTAAGCAGAAGAAATGTATAATTTTATAGTTTCAGTTTTTTTCTATCACTGTTTATACTGCATACCTTCTTCCACCTCCTCCCAACCCCTTTTTCCTGTCATTCTAATTTTTGAAATTATTCTTTAAGAACATAATTCCCTATTTAATAATTTATATGGCTGCACATTTAGTAATTAGTATTGTTGTCATTTCATGTTTACTTGGTTAAGTAAATAAGAGTTTAGCTAGAACCAAATATACTATTTGAGTTTCTCACTTTCTAATTTTATGTTGCTATAAAAAGACTGAGAAATTAAATATTGAATTTTTTAATCTTGCCACAATTTCTCTCCACAGGAAATATCAAGAACTAATGAAACAAGAAATGGAAACTATTTTATTGAGACAGAAACAACTGGAAGAGACAAATCGTCAGCTACGAGAGAAAGCTGGAGATATTCGTCGAAACTTGCGTGACTTTGAGTTGACAGAAGAACAATATATAAAACTAAAAGGTTTTCCTGAAGATCAGCTTTCTATTCCTGAATATGTATCTGTAAGTGTCTTGCGTCATTAAAAAAACACATGTATTTTCAGATTAAAAATTGCCATTTATGTTGCATCTATAATTTCTGAAGTACCCAGTTATTTTATGGCCCTGATGAAAGATGGAAAATAGGGTTCACATCAACCAAATTTTAAAAGGTCTTAACCATTGAACTCCAAAGGCAAGCTCTGACATTATTGGCTGCCTGGTCTACAGAAATGAATTATTCTATCATAAACTAGTGTAACATACTCAGCATGAAAAATCACAGGCATTACACACTGATAAGTGGGGGCTTGGGGATAGTAGAGGAGAGGGGAGTTGATGTGATTATAAGGGTGTCAAATGCGGGAGATTTTTGTGGCTCTAGTTCAGGATCTTGACTGCAGTGTTGGTTATACCAGTCTACACATAGGATGGATCTATGGCAGTAGCTGCAAATGTTTTGGTGTCAGCCTCCTTTTACACTTGGAAAATTACTGAGGACCCCAAAGGGCTTCTGTACATATTGGCTATACCTATTAATATTTACCTTACTAGAAATTAAAATGGAGTAAAACAAGGTTACATAAGCACACGTTCCATTAGATTTCATGACATTGACACCTTCACACATTGTGCAGCCACTGGCAGACACCCTTGAACAGGTATCAGAGAATGAAAGCAAAACAGGCAAAATTCTTAGTATTACTAGGAAAATAGTTCTGAAAGGGTCTCAGAGTGTAGGGTGCCATTACACATTGAAAGCTGTCAATTTATAATATATAGATGTTATTTCACCTTCAGAGGTTTGATTTTTTCATTTATAAAAGAATTATAATAGCACCTTTCTATTGATGTAATTGTGAAGAGTAACAGTGATGATGTATGTAAGTAAAATGCTTAACTTAGTCCTTAGAACAAGTGAACAATAAAATATTACCTATTATTTTGCTGAAGTGGTAATTGCTACTTTTGCTTCTCATTTGGATAAGGTTTCCAGATTAATGATTTCCTACAAAATGTACTGCTTTTTTTGTCCAGCTTTTTATTTAAACATTACCTTAAATATAAATATGTCTGCCCAGGTACTGTCCAAAACAAATATCTTAAATGCTGTCCTTGAGACTTTATTCATAATAAATATCAAGTATCCCATTAGTGTCAGTTATACATATTTTGGCTGTCTGGTTTGTTAGTGTTCCTTGTCATATCTTTTGTTTTCATAGGCAGTATTATATCCTATTTATTTATTATGTGGAGGACTAATTGTAGGCCTTGCCTCTTAACAAATACGGGACTTTTGCAATGCAGCAATATATGAAGGTGTTCCAGATAGTCCCCGATGGCCCTCTCCTAACTTACTCTTGGCCTCTTTGTTTTACAGGAACTTGTCAGATGGAACACCTCACTAGGTTAGGGCAGGCAAACTCCCGGAAGAGAGTCGCGAGTGGGAAGGGAGAGCTGAACTGAAGGGAAGCAGTGAGATGAAAGATACCTCCTGTTCGTCCTGATTACCCCTTACATGGCTGTGGTGGCAGTAAGTGCAGCTTCACCACGCGTCTGGGATGTGGGCGTAGCACCTATTTAGGCCTTGAAAATGAAGCAGTACACAAAGCAAACAAATATTCCTGCCCTCATGGAGCTTGCATAGTAGGGGAGCAACACAGTAAATTAAAAGTAAAATATGTAGAATGGTTGTAACATACGCTCTAGAGAAAAGAGCAAGAGTGAAGATTAGGGACTGCCACCAGGTGGGCATACTATTTTAAATTAGGCTGGCGACTTGGGGAGGTCATTACTGATAGGGTAACATTTGATCAGGGAGACCTGATGGGAGTGAAAGCATACTTTTCTGTCAGAAGAAGCAGCAAGAGCAAACGTCTGCAACACTGAATGTGCTCAAGAAATAACAAGCTTATAGTGCCCAGGGAAAAATAATGGGAGGTGAGGAGTAAGTAATAATTGGAATATTGATAGAAGAGAGGAAAGAGAGACTATGTTAGGGTTGGAGGGTTACAGGTAATCTGGGCCGGAGGGAACTGAACATTAAGACTTAAAAGTACTAGTCAATTAACAACTCGCTTGTTTTAGTTTTGTACAAATAAAACTTTATTGTACAGGCATATAATCTGAAACTCCTTAACATTTTTCTTTTATGACCTTAATATTTTACTTTCATTTCCAATGATTGAGAGTACTATAAATTAGCATATTTTAATTGTAATTTGGATTTAAAACCTACTTATTAATTTAATTTTTTAAAGGTTCGGTTTTATGAACTAATGGATCCACTAAAAAAGGAAATCTCTGAACTACAAGTGAAAAAGAATAATCTGTCAGAAGAATTAATTGAAAACAAAAGCCAACTGAAACAACTCACAGAGGTATGATTTTGATCACTGGTGACAACAGATACCATGTTATGTGCTGATCTATTTTGTGCATTTAAAAGACAGTTTTTAATAAAAAACAGTTTTTAATTTAAAAACAAAAATTGCATGTATAGTCAGAATAATCAGGGACAAAGAAGGCCTCAGTTTGGCTACTAATTTGACCACAAACCATTTAACCTCTTGTTTCTGTAAACTGAGTACGATGGTGGTAGTCTCAATACAGAGTTTATTAGGGAAAAGGCAGTTACACAAATGTGCAGACTTAGTTCTGCAGTGCCTTGTACCTCAGCATCCTTCACGACTTATTTTTCAGAAGTCTAGAGGAGTTTTCTATCCTTGTTTACATCAAATCACCTCTTATTTATTTTTAGGGAGTGGAGAAGGGAGGGAGAAAGAGAGGAAGAGAAACATTGATCAGTTGCCTCTCCCACAGCCCAGGCTGTGCTCTGACTGGGAATCGAACTGGCGGCCTTTAGGTTTGCAGGATGATGCCCAAAATACTGAGCCACACCAGCCAGGGCTGAAATCACCTCTTTTTTAATCACTTTAACGTTTGGAAATTCTATGAGTTACTTCTCTTGAACAAAGGATTCCTTGGGAAAAAAATAAAAAGTCTTACAACTCTAGAATTTTTCTAATTGTTAATATGTAATATATTTTTACTCTGTGGTGAAGCAGGTCTCTACTCTCAAGGGTCATTAATGGTATTGTATCCCAGATTTTACAATGGTCCACGGGTGCAAATACAAGGCCCGCTGGCTGATTCGGCCCTCCCGCCTTGTTTTATCCGGCCCAGCACCTTGTTTCTACCCGACTTGCTTAACTGTTCAGGAGTAGTTACCTTTATACGGCCCTTTGAAGGCAACCGCGAGCCTGATGTGGCCCCTAGTGAAAATGAGTTTGATGTCCCTGTAAGTCTGTTTCAGCTTTGCTGACATTTCTTACTTTGTTGATAGGAAAGAAAATATAATTAACGCATGGTGTTCCTGACTGTTCTTAATGTACAGATAACTCTTGAACTTAGAAACAGTTTTGTTTGGGAACCTGTCATAGTCAGGGCTCCCCGGAGAAACAACCAACAGGGCATAAATATTTAAGAGATTAATTGATTGATTTTACAGCGTCGGTTCACATGATTACAGAAGCTTGGCCAGTCCAGAATCTGATGGATAGACTGGCAGGCTGGCTGTTCAAGGAGACGTTGCAGTTTAAATCCAAAACCTGTCTGCTGATAGAATTCCTTCTTGCTCAGGGAAGTCGGTCTTTGTTCTGTAAGGCCTTCACCTGACTGGGAGAGGCCCTCTACATCATGGAGGATAATCGCTTTACTAAGAGTCTACTGGTTTAAATGTTACTCTCATCTAAAAATTCCTCTGACAGAAACATATAAGACAATGTTTAACCAAATATTTAGTACCATGGCCTAGCTGGTTAATACATAAAATAACAGTCACAGACTCCTTTTTTGTGCAGGTGTGTTACTTAAAGGTTTATCAGTTCTTAGCTCAAAATAGAATCCTGTGTCTTAATCCTTTTTCTGAATTTGATAATAATATAAACAGCATCGAATCACAGTTCAGAAAAATAAGCAGTCTCTCATCTACTTAATAAAAGGTCTTAGAAGTTCTGAGACTATGATTTAGGCACAATAGAATTACTTTTATATTAAAGCCAACCTTAAAGTTTCATTCTTGTATTCTGTCGAGGGCCTAGTATAGATCAGTTTGCCCAACACTGAGAAAAAATAAAGTAATTATTTTTAAATGAAAGTCTTACCAATGAAGACTTTTGTAGCAAGATATAGTGAACAACAAACATTAATATTTAACATTAAAAGAATTGTTGTTTAATTATATGTTACAAGGAGTTAATTTTTGAAATGGTTTGTTAAAATTATTTATTGTTCTAATTGGAGAATTCAAAGATATTAGTTCATGTTTCATTGCTGAAACTTGGCAATGGCATGATGATCTTAGATTAGGAAAAAACAAAACAAAATTTTGTCTTCCCTACTTCCCTGTCCCCTGAATATATCACTTCTCCATTTCCATAAAATTGCCATGATAATGTATAACATCTGACTTACATGGTCATTATTATGAGAATGAAAATCATTCATTAAATATTTATTGTACATCTATTGACAAGCATTGTTCTAGATGTTTGGGATACCTCGGTAAACAAAACAATGATCTCTGGCCTTATGGAGTTTATATTTTAAAAGGAATGCAGGGAAACAAAATGTAAGCACCATAAATAAGCAAATCACATAGTATGATGAAAGAGAAAAATAAATTATGATAACAAAGCTGCATGGCACAGGGAAGAAACCATACTCAGAATTGTACCGGGTCCCAGGTAGGCCTCATTGAGGAGGTTCGAAGCTTGTCATGATTTGGAGGTGAGGGAAACGAAGTCCTCAAGTAAGAACTTCCAGGCAAAGGGAAGAGCAAATGCAAAAGCAAGAGGGTGCGTTGGTGTTTGCGTGGCACTGAGGGAGCCAGTGTGGCTGGAATGGCTGAGTAGTGGGAGACGAGTAGGCCAGAGAGGTTATGGGTCTGTTACAGTCACTGTAAGGACAGTGGTTTAACCCTCAGTGAAAGCAAGCTGTGCAGGAATTTGGGAAGATGTGATGTTTCCAGAGGTAATGTAACAGGCTCACTCTGGCTGGCACGTAGTTGACCTTCAAACAATATTAGAAATCTCCCTTAATGTCCCAGATGACGGTGTTTTGGGTAAGCTATAGAGCTACAAGGGCGAAGCAGGGAGACTTCTTACGAGGCTGCTGCCGGAATGTAGATGAAAGAAGATAGTGCTTCCGATCAGGGTGGTAGCAGTGAAGTGCTGTGAACGCTAGGAGCCCTCATGTATTTTAAAAGTAGAGCCAATAGGATTTTCTGTTTGATTGGGTGGAGAGTATAAAAGAAAGATAGGAGTCAAGTTAACTCCAAGGTTTTGTACCGAGTAACTAGATGGGTAGGTAGTGGTTGAAATAAACTTGGGGTTAAAAGAGGGCTCAGGTTTTAGACGTGTTGAGTTGTACTCAAGCAGCTTGCTCTGTCCCTTGGGCAACAGCTGCACTTTGAGTTACGTTTTGTTCAGAGGTCAGCCAGAGACTGGGCAGAGACTGTCCACAGAACCTAGTTCTCTCTTTTGGCTCTCTCTGTAATCGCCTCCTCATTTTAGAGCAGTTGAGTGTCCTGATTCTTCAAACCAAAAAGAGGAAGCATATTCCTTTGCATCTTTATCCTCCCAACTTGGCTTAGAGTAGGCCTGCCCTCAGGCTGAAAGCCGTTAAAAAAAAGACCAGGCAACTCACCCAGGGCTATTCCCTTCTTCCTCCTACAGATGAGCTCCACTCCAGAATCTGCCTGATTTCTGTCACTTTCTTGTACCTTCAGGTAGTTTTATATTTTGTCCAGAGTTCATATTTACAGAGTGGTCAGATAGGAATTGAACGCAGCCATTGTTAGAAGTAAAACCACCTTACAGTTTTGTTTTAAGCACAAGTGAAGAAAGATAAAATTTTGCCTATGCATGTAACGTATTTGACTTTGAAATCCCTATATTTTTCTCTGTAAAGAATCTTAGTTTCATTGGAGAATATTTTTCTCAGCATGTCTAACTTTGTACTGGCATGGATGATAACATATCAAGCATAAGAAAAATATTAAAAGCAAAATAAAACACCCTACTGGACAAATTGTGCAGTTTTGAACATTGTAACTAATGTTTGCATTTATTATTGTCCCTATTAATAATTATTGAGTTCCTGGTAAAACCATACAGTTAAGAGGTTAGAAACAAAGGCTGGTATTTGAGAAGCTGAGTTACCTATCTAAGGATATAAGAGATTAGGATGTATCAAATAAACACCAACAGCTAGAAAAAGCAATTGAAGTTTATGAAAATCACAATACAGATAAGGTGAGGACTGACTTAGAAGGCAATAAACCCAGGACAAATATAAGTAGGTACTACTATTTCATAAAACAAGTAATAAATTCATAGAAACTTAAAAGAGCAAACAAATGTAGATGCCTAAAAATGACATGCTAGTGACAACTGCCAACAAAAAAAGCAAAGTTTAGGCTGTCACACGGAGTAAGAAGCATTTATTAGACAGAAAGGACTGCAATGCCAGTCACAAACTCATACCGACTACACTGGTCGCTGTCGAGAATGAAGAAACGCAGGATCTGTAAAGGCAAAAGTCACAAAAGTAGTTCTTTCATGCAAATGAAGGATTGCTGGTTAGGTTAACGCTGGTTAGGTTAACAGGGATTGGTTAATCCCAATATGCAAACAGAGGGAGGTGAAAACTACCGGGAAGGAGGTAGACTCCATGTGCCCATGTAGCAGTTGGTCCAGGATGCTTATGGTTGCTGTGTTTGAAGCTGACTTGAGCAATTTAGTAGCAGTTCTGGGAACTGAGGCCTAAGATGTGCATAGGCTGCAGGGCCCCACTCCCTCAAAAGCCTCCTGATTCTCTGTCTGGTGACTATCCAGTATTGTTTATCCTGTTTTATCTTCTCCATTGTCCCAATTCCATAATGGTTTACCAAGAGAAACTAAGATCTTTGTTAGCTGGGTCTCTGAGTTTTGAGACTGGGAATTAGGAAAACAAGCTTGCCATTTTTTCTGGATCGTCTTTTTCCAAAGTGATCTTAATTTTTTTCTTCTACCACATGGTGGCAGCATGTATCCGTCTACTGTATATACTTCTTTGCTGTTTTCGGCTAGTTAAAAAAGAAGTAGCCAAAGAACTTATATGCACAACCCGTGGACATGAAAAAAGATGGGAGTTGCTGGGTGGAAGTGGGGAAAGGGGTAAAATTGGGACAACTGTAATAGCATAATCAATAAAATGGAATTTACAAAGAAAAGAAAATCTTGTTTTGACCTAGAAGCCAAACTATTACATTAAGTTACCTTATTTTCATTTAAAGCCCTAATTTCGTATCATCTGCCTTAAACCAACCAAATACTGTGTTTTTCCTAGTATAATATAGTAGATTTATAACTGGAGGAAAGAATGATAAAAGCTGAAACCTTTCTGGCATAACATGTGGTCTTCAAATTAAAGGTGGCTCAAATACTACATTGGTTTTATAATTACATTTAACAAAAAACATTCTAGATGTTAAAGCCCAAATACACCATGAATTCTGCTTTTGTTCATATAGCCTGCTAGTACACGGCAGGTATAAGATGAACTGTTTTAGAAAATTAATGGAATGTGATTTTTGACCTTCAAAGAAGTTGATCTTCCCGAACTGCCAATTTTAGTGGATTTCTGGGATCCTCTTCCATAAGTTTTTCCTACATCTTCAGTTATTTGGAAATAATGGCTAGATACTAACATTGGAAAGTAGGGTTCATTTTTTGCTTCAAGTTTCGAGTTTGTTTATAAATGTCAATAGCAGTTTATAGCCTATTTTGAGCTGTATTATGTATGTATATGAGTTTGTGTGTGGTACTTAGTGTTTTCCTAAGTGCTGTGCTCTTAGTTCCTAATTATGAGACCTGTTTACAGCAAGTCAGAATTTTGAACCAGTGCATATAGCTAAACTATGTGCAGCTGTTTTACTGTTGTAGCTTCGTTTCGTCGTGCTTCTTTCATTTCAAAGAAAAAAACATGTTAATACTATGTAGGGGGGCATTAATGACTCTGCACTTGATAAAGTTATTAAGTTTCATAAGAAAATGGTGAAATATTTTGCTCTAATGAGAACTTTCATAACTAGGAAGCAAAAAGTGTTTTATTTAAGATAACTTCCTTGTTTAGAAACAAAGTTCTATTTTCTGAGGAAAAATGGCAAGATTGCTTTATGTCTCATCTTAGTCATATTAGAGTAATTCACTTAATGTTATTTGTATGGAAATGAGGTATTTCATTAATGATATATACTTCTTACTCAGGTTTTTATGTTTCAGGGAATATTAACTGTTTCCTGAAGTGTCTTTTTTTTTAACCTGCCAAATTGTAAGAATTCTGAGGATTGAATGCTCACTTTCCCAGGATAGCTAATCAGGCCATTTATTCTCATTTATTAAACTGCTAACCAGTGTAAACTTGGAACCGTTGACCTGAAGGCATATGCCACCAGATCCTGTTCCAATGGCCTCACCTGCTTTATCTCCCCACAGGCAGGAGATCACTTCATTTATTTCACATTTACTTTATTTAGTACATAGGTTACTACTTTCCTCTCAGTTTACATGGTATGAGAGGCAGAAGATGTAAAAGTATTATATCTAAAGTGTCTTTTGGTTTAATAACTGCTGGCTATTTGAAACAGGCCTATTTAATTCTATCTTTAAATGATTTTTTACATTTCGTAGAAAACATTTAGATTTGATCTTATTTTGTCACATGATTTTTAAATATGTATTTAGGAATAATTATAATAATTATTCTAGAGGGAGTCCAAAATTAACTATGATTAATGCATGTGCCATATTCATACCCATACAATTTGCAACTAAAATTCTTTTAGCACCCTGGATTTGAGCAGTAAATAATATTAACTTCTGAATAATTGTTTTATAGTTTCCACAGAACAGATTCCTCAAAAAATAGGAATGTGAAATTAAGAAAAATATAACTGTATGAACTCAAGAACCTAGATTTTAGCTTTAGCTCTGGAATTCTGGACAAATCATTTAACCCTTCTAGGCCTTAATGTTCTTACCTTGAAAATAAAATAGTAGTAGATTACCTATAGGCTTTTATCTCTGAAATTCTATAAACCTAAAATGGTTAGCTGCTGATGTTTAGAAACAGGAGGCTTGAGAAGGAAAGGCATCTTGTTATAAATATGAAAGGTGTGACAGTTGATAACTTTACTTAAACACTACACAAGGTCTGTCCCGAAAATGTCCTACCATTGTTAATGTAATGAGAAAGGTCTGAGGACAACATTTATGTAACGTGCCAGCCAAGGAGAGTGTACTGGAATGTGCATGTGAGAACAAGGATGACTTCGTTGTACCAGTCCATGGGGCCATTGAGTGAGGATGTGTACTGTGTGGCTGTGGTGAGTAGAGCAAAGAATCTGCATTGGATTTTGCATTAAGCGTGACCATTCCTCCGCGGAAACTATTTGGATGATTCAGAAGGCCACAGCTATGGGCAACTGGTGACTGGCAGCTTCATCATGACAGTGAGCTTGCTCATTTATCCCATTTCATGCACGGTATTTTGGCGAAACATCAAATCACCCAGGTGACTCAGCCCCCCTACAAGCCCAGATTTGGTGTCTATGACTTATGGGTTTTCCCAAAACTAAAATCATTCTTGAAAGGGAAGAAATTTCAGACCATTGATAAAATTCAGGAAAATACGATAGGGCAGCTGACGGCAATTGGGAGAACTGTGTGAGGTCCCAAGGTGCCTACTTTGAAGGCGACTGAGGCATCGTTGTCCTTATATATAATGTTTCTTCTATCTTCTTCAATAAATGTCTTTATTTTTTATATTACATGGCTGGATACCTTGTGGACAGACCTCAAATAGTATAGTTTTCAGCTTTTTGTGTCAGCCAAACAGTAGAGAAATATATTGAGAGAAAAACAGTGTGAATCTATTCACTACTCCCTTCCTGCTCCCTTTCTTCTTTGATATATGACTTTCACATGTCCTGGTCTCCATGCCAAATACAATTCTCCCTATGGAACTTCTCCTAGTTAACATTTTCCTAGGTGAGGCCTCCTGTTTTACTATTTTAAATGTTTCTGTTGCATACAGAAGAAATCTTAATTGAATTTTCACAAAGTGAATATGCCTGGTTAACCACCACCCAGATCAAGAAATGGAAGTTCTTTTCATGCCGTCTTCCTCAAACTTTTTGAAAAATATCTGTGTATATGTTGCAGATTTATGATCATCTTTAATTTCAGTTGGAAAAGTAATTATTAAATACTAATTTTTAAAGTAACTTTTTCTACATCTTGAACTAGTTATTTTAAATGCACGTATCCCATTGATATTTTAACATTAGTTCATTCTGCACATGTTTCCAGTCCAACTACTATGTAAGGATTACTGGGTATACAGAGATAAGTCAGGTCTTCAAGAAACTCCAGGTCTCAGATGAGTATAGGAATGTTGAGGCTTCTGGGGAAGACATGAAAACATGCAATTACAATAAAAGATTTACTTTTTTTAGGCTACAAATAGCCTTCTAGTATATCTTTGTGTGAATATTTAAGAGTTGGAAAAAATGACATGAACCCTGACAGTCAAAATCAGTTCCATTCTAGATATACAGAAAATTGGCGAAAGGTTGAAACCTTCTCTTGGACATGGATTGTCCTATTTTTCATGTGGATTTTTAATTACCATTACTATAAAAGGAAATTGAAATTTGCTATTAATCATTTACTGTCATACAGAAATTTCCTATTAGAAAGGGCTGATGATTGGAAATATTTTGTGCTCCTTTATGTTTGTAAAGGTTGTTTACTTCTTTACTTTTCGTGTATTTAATGTCCTCTTTTGTTTCTTTTCCACAGACATTAATTACAAAACTTGATTATAGTATATAGGCAGAGTACTGGGTGCTAAACTCTAGAAAATGTCCTTAAAACTTTTTTTATGTTGTGAGAAGCAAGTAATGGCCGCTCACAGCACACGTGGTACATTCTTTGACAGAAGTAAAAGTCAGGTACTGTGTAAAAATATAAGAAGGACATCTGCCTCAGATTTGGGGCTTGGAATCTTCCATAGAAGTTGACATGTAATTTAGGACAAAAAGAATACATAGGGATAATATAAAAATAGCCTTTTCTACTCTTTTTAGCCTTGACCTCAAAGTTCTTCACAGTCATTGAATGTGGTTGATTTTGAGGGAAGATGCTGCTACTTTTGTTTTCTAGTGTTATGCTTTAATCTATTATAGTTGCCAATAGTAAGTGAAGTAGACTTTTTCGAAATATAAAAGTAGTAAATTTATTTAGGGAGAAACTTTTTTCAACTAAGTTCTAAAACAAGTGTTGGTAGAATATATACCTTCCTGTACTGAATGTCTACTTATGCTTGGTTACATGGTATTTATATTTAGAGATAAGGAATGGATAGTGTGTGTGTTTGTGTACTCATTTCTCCTGGGGACTTGCTTTCTGAACCAGATGCTGATGGCATTTATGCACTTATAAAACCCCTGTTTCTTTGGGCGTTCATGTCCTGTAGATCCTACACCATACCTTTCCTCATTTGCAGATCACTGGCACATTCTTTTTTTTTTTTTTTTAAGATGTTATTATTTTGAGAGAGAGGGATAGGGAGAGAGAGGCAGAGAGGGAGAGACATCATTGTATGGTTGCCTTTCACCTGCCTCCAGCCACGGATGTGGCTGGAGACCCGGCTTGCAACCTGATTATGTGCCCTGGCTGGGAATCGAACCAGTGACCTTTGGGTTTGCAGGCTGGCACTGTGCCACCATCCAGGGCCATATTCTTTTTTATTTATTGCTCTAGGTTTAAGTCTTCCTTTTCACCTTGGCTCCTGTCGTGGTTACTTCTGTGATTCATCCCCAGCCTTGGCCTTGCGTTTTATTCATCTTCTCATCTTTAGTGATAGCTTCTTCTTCACTTCACCACTTAGCCTCATGGCCCACAGTCTATTCTTTATCACCCAGAACTAATTTTCTACTGAAGTTATCATTCAGGTTGATCACTGCACATACAACTTTCTATATTTCCATGTGTCTTAATCATCTGCTTCCAACATATAGTTAACAGAATTTCTAGTCCATGTGATTTATTTATCCGTCTCTCCTTGAATTTAATTGTATCCCTCTTCATCATGTTATCAGTCTTAACCGTTCTCTTGCCGGGTTCTCTGATTTCTCCCCAACTGTTTTTTAACAAACCCTGCCTGACAAAACCTCATTCTTCATTTTTCCAACTGAGCACCACTGGAGGGAATCACTTAGGTGGTAACAAGCACTGTAGGTTTATTGCTACCAGCTTTAAATGGGCCCACAGAGTTGTGCTGAGACTTTCTTTTTTTCTAGCCCTCTTATTTTTGTAGGGGTTATTTTAGGCATTCACCACTTTCCTTCTCATTCGCAGAAGATGATTTGGTACTATTCCATTTCACAGAGAAAATGGCAATCCTCAAATGAAACTCCCACAATTTCTTACCACAAACCTAGAAGTATTTTTATATCTGTACTTTTTCTGTTTTCTTTGTTATTGCTGTGTATAGTGGGAAGTTTTGCTTTCAAGGAATGAAAAAATTGGAGAACTCATATGCCTTTAGAAATCGAGCGGATAATATCAATGTGTGAAGCAGTAGGCTAAGGAGTAGTCCTATGGTTTGTGGCAAATTAATTAGCACTATTTAAGTCTTTAAATTTGTTCTTAATGTAGAATACCTCACGTTATTGTGCTTTGCTTTGTGCTTCACAGATACTGTGTTCTTCCTAAGTTGAGGTTTGTGGCAACTCAAGAAAGTCAGTTGGTACCATTTTCCCAATAGTATTTGCTCACTTTATGTCTGTGCCACGTTTGGATAACTCTCACAATATTTCACACTTTTTCATGATTATAATATTCTTGTGGTTATCTGTGATTAGTGATTTTTGGTGTTACTATTATAATTGTTTTGAGGTACCACAAACCTCGCCCATGTAAGACAGCAAATTTAATGGATAAACCTGTATGTTCTCACTGCATTACCAACCAGCCCTTCCCTCAACTCACACTCACTCTCGCTCTCTCTCCCCTCCCCGCTCCTATTCCCTGATACACAACAATGTTGAAATTAGGCTAATTAATAACCCTACATTGGCCTCTAAATGTTCAAGTGAAAAGAACAGCCTCAGTGAAAAGAACAGCCTCACACCTCTTACTTTAAATCAAAAGCTGGAAATGATTAAACATAGTCAAGAAAGCCAAGAAAGCTAAGTCAAAAGTTAGGCCATTTGCATCAAACATTTAGCCAAGTTGAACATACAAAGGAAAAGTTCTTAAAGAAAAATTAAAGTGTCAATGAACTCACAAATGATA
This sequence comes from Noctilio leporinus, assembly GCA_004026585.1. NCBI lineage: Eukaryota > Metazoa > Chordata > Mammalia > Chiroptera > Noctilionidae > Noctilio > Noctilio leporinus. Next base: position 504,695 of record PVIW01000151.1, read on the forward strand.
AGAACATAAAACAGCCTTGTCACAGATATGGATAAAGTTTTAATGAAATAGATAGAAAATCAAATTGGCCACAACGTTCCCTTAAGCCAAAGCCTAATTCAGAGCAAGGCCCCAACCCTCTTCACCTCTATGAAGGCTGAGAGGTGAGGAAGCTGCAGAAGAAAAAGTGTGAAGCTAGCAGAGGCTGGTTCATCAAGTGTAAGGCAAAAAGCCATCTCTAATATAAAAGGACAAGGTAAAGGCAAATCAACAAGTGCTGATGTAGAAGCTTCAGCAAGATACCCAGATCAAAGATAATTAATGAAGGTGGCTACACTAAACAACAGATTTCTTTTTCTTTCTTTAAAGGTGGTAGTGGCAGTGGTAGTCATAGTAGTAGTGGTGGTGGAACAACAGATTGTCACTGTAGATGAAACAGCCTTATATTGGAAGAAAATGCCATCTAGGACTTTCACAGTTATATTGAAGCCAGTACCTTGCTTTAAGCCACAAAGGACAGGCTGACTGTCTTTGTTAGGGGCTGATGCAGCTGGTGACTTTTAAGTTGAAGCCAATCCTCATTTACCATTCAAGAAATACTTAGGCCCTTAAGAATCATGCTAAGTATACTCTGTGCATGCTCTAGAAATGGGAAAACAAAGCCTAGATGACAACATACTGGTTTACAACATTGTGTGCTAATGTTACAAGCTTATCGTTAACACCAATTGCATAGAAAAGATTCCTCGGAAAATATTACTGCTCATTGGCAATGCACTTGATCAACCAAGATCTCTGATGGAGATACACAATGTTGTTTTCATGCCTGAAATCACAACACTCATTCTGTAGCCCATGGATCGAGGAGGAATAAGTCTCATTTTTTAAGATAGACATTTCTTAAGGTTATAGATACCATAGATAGTGATTCCTGTGATAGGTCTGGGCAGAGTGTATGAAAAACCTGGAAGGGATTCACCATTCTGAAGGCCATTAAAGCATTCATGATTCATGGGAAGAGGTCAAAATACCAAATAATAACAGGACTTTGGAAGAGGCATATTCTAACCCTCAAGGATGACTTTGTGGAGGCCATAACTATAGATGTGGTAGAAATAGCAAGAAAACTAGAATTAGAAGTGGAGCCTGAAGATGTGACTGGATTGCTGCAATCTCATGATAAAATGTGAATAGATGAGGTGTTACTTCTTATGGATGAGCAAAAAATGTGGTTTCTTGAGATGAAGATGATGGAGTAACCCCTCCTATATTTCTATAATAATACTGTAGTAAGTTTCCATTCTCATGGAGAAATCAGTGTAGGAGAACATAATGCTAAACTAAAGTACATCATATATAGTTTTTCCATAATTACATTTTTCAAACAACCCTTTGATAGAAACTTGGGGAATGACATTTTAAAGTTGTGTTTAAATAGTTAAAAAAGGGAGAGAAAAAAAACAGGGCACAAACAGTGTCTTACTCACCTTTGTATCTACAGTTACAGTGTCTCACCCAGGACCAGCCTCAGAGAAGTAATTCATTCAGTATTTGTGGCATGAATGTGACCACACTGGTCAGCTACTTAAGAAGGAATAGCTTGGGTCAGGATGTGTTTAACATGACAGGTTCTGGGGTAGCGTTAACGGTGGCTTGCGAGATCTTGTAACCTCAAAGGAGGAAAGTAAGTAGGAACTTTGTCCCTGTGCCATGCTTCTCCCCATAGTCTCGTTCATTTATTTCTTAATTTGTTCAAAAGCATCTCTATCGTTTTTGCTGTATAACAAGTATTATATAAAGGATGGAGATCCAGTGGTGGTGAGTAAGACCAAGTTCCTGCCCTTGAGATGTTTACATTCTGGTGAATACACAGAATATTAACTTGATGGAACAGTGAGGTTGGTGCTCTGAAGGAGGCAGATATCCAGATCCTGTGCAGTGAGGTTCAGATTCAGGCCGTGAAAACATGTTAAAGGAAGCCTGGTGCATGTAGAGAAATTCAGATCTCCATTGGGATTGAAGGATGAAGTGGGAACATGAGAAATGACCCGAGCCGGGTTACAGTTTCAACTCCTACCCCTCCCGCAGCTCCACAACTCCTTTCTGCTGGCCTGCTGAGTGGAGGAAGGGTCAGTGTGGAAATACGTTCCTAGTGCCACAAAATTCCCTCTGTTTTTGCTGAACACTGCCACTGAAACTTCATGATTAATCTCTTCAGTAACTGTATTTCATTTGATGTTCATGTGTCTCTTTGTTTCTAAGCTGTGAACTTCTTAAGAACAGGGGCTGTTTTATTCATTTCCATGTGTTAAACATGCAATAGTAACTTGGTAAGTGTTGAAAACCATCATTTAACATTTGTAGTCTTTGTTACATGTGTACATAGATAGCATAGTTGTGCTATTTTATTTTCTATGAAAAACTGTGCTGAAGTTTTGAACGAATGGACTTAAACACCACTCTGAATTTAAAATTACCTATCTTTGAGTAGAGAAAAATTACTAAATAGAAAAATTAAGGGTTTTTTGTTTGGTTTTTTTTTAATGATAAGGACATTCACAGCTTAACAGAAATATTCAATACAAAATTTGGATAATTGTGGTTAGTTTGAAATGTTTTAATATTGTTTTGGTTTGTAGATTTATGAAGAAGATCGAAGAAACTACTGTGAGCTTCAAAACAGATGTCAACGTTTGACCTTAGAATTAGCAGATACAAAACAGTTAATTCAGCAAGGCGACTACCGGCAAGAGAACTATGGGAAAGTTAAGAGGTAAGTAGTTAAGATTGCTACAGTAGTTTTTCTCATCTTTAGCATGCATCAAAGTCACCTGGGTTTTTACCATCAACATTGTTAATTTTGCTTATACAGTCATGTGCCACTTAACAATGGGGATACGTTCTAGAAAATTGCATCATTAGGTGATTTTGTCATTGTGTGAAGATCTTATAGTGTACTTACACAAACCAAGAGAGTATAGCCTACTACTCTAATTATATGTGCTGTACTTTCAGACAGCTGGCAGTGCAGTAGGTTTGTTTACATCAACACCACCACAAGCGGCATGTGGCTCTGATGTCATTAGCAATAGGAATTTCTCAGCTCATTACAACCTTATGGGACCACCATCATCTGGCAGTTGGTCTTTGACCAAAAGACATGTGGCATATGAGTCGTTGTGTGAAATACCTTATTCTTTTTCTGTCTCCGTAGTTTTGACTTTTTCAGAATGTCATATAATTGGAATCATACAGTGTAGAGCCTCCATATCTTTTCATGGCTTAATAGCTCATTTCTTTTTAGCACTGAATAATATTCAATGTCTACACATTCCACAATTTATCCATTTACCTACTGAAGGACATCTTGGTTGCTTCCAAGTTTTAGCAGTTACAGTAACGCTGCTATAAACATCCATGGGTCAGACTTTGTATGAACACACAGTTTTCAACTTTTTTGGGTGAAAACCAAGAAACACAATCATATGGTAAGAGTATGTTTAATTTTGTAAGAAACTGCTGAACTGTCCCAAAGTGGCTATACCATTTTGCATTTCTGCCAGCAATGAATGGGAATTCCTGTTACTCCTCATTTTTGCCAGTATTTGGATTTGTTAGTGTTTTGGGTTTTGGCCATTATAACTCATTGTTATTTTAATTTGCACTTCTCTGATGATGTATGATTTGGAGCATCCTTTTATATGTTTATTTGCCATCTGCATATCTTCTCTAGTGAGGTGTCTCTTAAGGTCTTTGACTCATTTTTTAATTGGGTTATTTGTTTTCTTACTGTTGAGTTTTAAGAGTTCCTTGTATGTTTTGAATAACAGTCCTTTATCAGATATATCATTGGCAAATACATTTTTCTAGTCTGTGACTTATCTTTTTATTTTCCTGACACGTACCTTATTCTTCATTGTGTAAAAACATGTAGTTTTGGCAGTTTGTTGGGTTTAAATTGTATTTTTATATCAGTTGTTTTTATTTTATTTATAAGTTTTTGCTGTCTTTAAAATATAATGTCTTAGAAGATAGAGACCCAGTAAAATCCTACAATGACTGACATGCAGTTTGTATTATAACGTAGGTATTGTTATGTCAAAATATAGTAATTATTGGAGCTTGAAATCCATGAGACCTCTACTTCGTGGGCTCTTGAATAAAGCAGTATTTCAAAAGATCATATCAAAATAAAGTAGATTGTGATGGTAAGATGATACTTTGAGTTGCTGTTTTGATATTGTCCTTGCTACTATAAATCTGTAACAATAATAAATAAAATATGGAAAGAGAAAACTAAAAAACATAATCATCAGAATAATCAAGTGGACATGAATGAAGGATAAATGAACCATGAAGCCATATGTTGATAATTATTGAAGCCAGATGATAAGAGCAGGAAATGTCCTAAAATATGATAAACATCTTCATGTGCTAGAAATGGAACAGGAAAACAAGCAAGACGAGCTCAAAGTGTGAACCATTTGGTTCACTCAGTAGAAAGAATGTTTTAATTGTTCTGGTCACAAAAATATAAGCTAAATTGGGTAGAAAAATCACTGTTATGTTCTTTAAATTCTCACAAATGCAAAAAAAGAAGCAGGTATATGGATGTTAATTCCTTAATTACCAGAAAGAATTCAAATGCTTTTCAATAGTGGAATGAAAATCTGTTTTATTTCTACAATGTAATTCTGTCTTATCATTAAATAAAATCGTAAATAAAATCATTAAATAAAATCTTAATGCATCTGTATAAGTCAAATACAAAATACTAAGTTTTGAAAAACAAAAGCTTATGCTTTTTTTTTTTTTTTTCTCATAAAGTTTCCTACTCTGGCACAACATAATGTTCTCAGGTTTATTTTGTAATTTCATTGCTTCAGCCCTTTCTTTAAGGAGTCCTGGTTCCTTTTAGTGGGTAATACTGTTCAGAAACTAAGACTTGCATGATAGCCATTGCTACATTGGTCGTTGTTTCTGGGCCCTTTCTGTAGTCAGCAGTAATGGGGGAATAAGGAGGATGGCTTAACACTCTATGGAAAGGTCATACTCATATCTCTTCAACACCACAATAGCGAGTTTGAAGGGACTCCAACTGGCCAAATAGGATACAACTTAAATATCAAGATAAACATTAACAATAATGTTATATTCCATTGAATAGAATAAGAATTCCTGAGTACATGATAATAATAAAGAGGATCTTTACAGTAGAATGCCAACATGTATGTGTGTGTGTGTGTGTGTGTGTGTGTGTGTGTATATGTGTATAGTGGCTCAAATAGTATTATGACGTTAGAAAACGGTAATATATATATACACACATGTATATGTGTGTGTATGCATATATATATATATATACACACATATATATACATGCATATTAGAATTACTGTTTTCTAACGTCATAATACTATTTGAGCCAGAATCATCAATGGAAGCTAAAACCATTGAGTGAAAGTATGTTAGAGAATAAAATGTACAATTTCAAAGTGTGTTCCCACAGATTACTTATTAATTGCTAAGGGCAATATGTACCTTTATAGTTGAAACCTTTGACAGATCCCATTGAAGTTACTATCACCAAGTCGGTGGATAAAGTAACATCATGTGTCTCTTTATTTGATCTGCTGAAAATGCGTAGTGTTCCTGCCCAAGATGCTTGAGGTGAACCTAATCAATGTTGTAAAATAGGGGTCTCCAACCCTCAGGCCATGGACTGGTACTGGTCCATGACCTGTTAGGAACCATTGAAAAACTCTTCTACAAAACTGGTGCCAAAAAAGGTGGGGGACCACTATTGTAAAAGACAAAAGAAGGGCTAAGAAATGGTTCGAGGTTAAAGGAGACTAAAGACACATGATCTGCAAATGAAATGCATGGTAGTACATTGGATCCTGGGCCAGGGAAAATGGCCATAAAAGATATTTTGGGGACACTCTACAAAATTTGAAACTGGATTACATATTTAGATATTATATTAGGGATAAATCTTCTGAATTTGATATGATACTCTGATTTTATAAGAGAATATTGTTAACCTTACAAAATTCAGAGTGAATTAGGGATAAAGGGACCTAATGTCCACATACAACTTAAATAGTTGGGGTGGGGGATGCACTTGTATGTGTTTGTATATAGGTTTGTACACATGTATATATGTGTGTGTGCATCCATATATATTCATTCACGTATATGAACAACAACATGACAGTAATATTTAGTAAATAACAAAGTAAATATGATGAAAGTGTTAACAATTGTTAAGTAAAAGTGTGTAAAAAAACAAAACTAAATTCATCATTGTATGTACAGGGTGATATAGAACAGTGAGGAAACTACAGAGAACTTCAAGTTTACTCATAGTATTCTATATTTTTCTAAAATACTAATGCAAATGTAAATAAATGTTAATTTATCAACCATGGATATCAAGTTCATGTGTGTTTTGCTCATGATTTTATAATTTTACCTAAAAAAACATAGCAAAGGGAGTATGATGATTACCTGGAGAATAAAAACATTTGCATGTAAAAGCACAAAATACTTAAAGCAATACATACCAAAATATAATACAGGTAGGCGCCTCTAGTTAGTGGGTTTATCCATGATTGTTATTTTTTTAACTTGTGCATTATTCACTTTTCTCAAACATAATACTTTGTTAACTAGAAGAAAAAAAATCTTTCTAAATGAGTTGTTGAAAATCTAATGAAAAGTAAAACAATTCTTAATAGCACTCTCCATGGAAATACCAGGTGGGCAGATGAAATAAAGTACAAAGAAACTGATTCTGATTGTAGAGAAGTAAGATAAGAATAAGAAATTTCTTTCTCTGCTCATTTTTTAAAGAAACCCATTTTAGGCTTAGTTCAGCTCTTGGTTGTTGTGGGAAAGAGTGGTTCTGAATATGGGAAGTAGGATCTCGATAATTATGAACAGTTTGTGAATGGAAGAGCTGCCTGAAGCCTGCCTGGGCATCTGCTGTGCAGCTTCAGGGATGACTTAAGGTCTTTTGACCTGAACTGGAAGCGAGACCTTTGTATTATTTCTGGCTTCAGGGTAAGGTTGAAGGTGATTAGTGAAAAAATCACAGCACATACCTTAGAAAGGTTTATTACTTTACCGATAGGTGTAGTTTACACATTTATATTTTAAAATTATATTTTATCGATTATGCTATTATAGTTGTCCCAATTTTCCTCCCTCAGACAATCCCCCCACCATTGTTCATATCCATGGGTCAGGCGTATAAGTTCTTTGGCTGCTCCATTTTTATGCTCTACTTTATATCCCCATGGCTGTTGTGTAACTACCTATTTGTACTCCCTAATCCCCTCTCCTCTTCATTCATTCACCTATACCCCCTTCCATCCGGCAACCATCAGAACACTCCATATTCATGATTCTGTCTCTGTTCTTATTTGGTTAGTTTTTTAGATTCAGTTGTTGATAGATAGGTATACATTGACATTTTATTGTTCATAGTTTTTTAATATTCTTTTTCTCAAATGAGTCCCTTTAACATTTCGTATAATAATGGTTTGGTGGTGAACTCCTTTAGCCTTTTCTTGTCTGGCAAGTTCTTTATCTGCCCTTTGATTCTAAATGATAGCTTTCCTGGGTAGAGCAATCTTGGCTTCAGATCCCTGCTTTTCATGACTTTGAATATTTCTTGCCGGTCCCTTCTGGCCTGCAAAGTTTTCTTTTGAGAAATTAACTGATAGTTTCTTGGGAAACTCCCCTGTAGGTAACTAACTCTTTTTTTCTTGCTGCTTTTAAGATTCTCTCTTTATCTTTAACCTTTGGCATTTTAATTGTGATGTGTTTTGGTGTGGTTCTCTGCATCTATCTTGTTTGGGACTCTCTGTGCTTCCTGGACTTGCATGTGTATTTCCTTCACCAAATTAGGGAAGTTTTTTTTTTTCAAATAGATTTCCAATTTCTTGCTCTTTCTCTTTTCCTTCTGGCATTCCTGTGATACAAATTTTTGAATGCTTCACATTGTCCCAGAGGCTGCTTATACTGTCCTTGTTTTGTTATATTCATTTTTCTTCTTGTTGTCTCTGGTTATTTTTGCTTCCTTTTGTTCCAAATCATTGATTTGATTCTCAGCTTCATCCATTCTATTGTTGTTTTCCTATAAATTGTTCTTTATTTCAATTAGTGTACACTTTATGTCTGACAGGATCTTTTTTTATGCTATTGAGAACCTCACTAAACTCCGTGAGCATCCTTATAAGTGTTTGTACTCTGCATCTGATAAAATGCTCATCTACATTTTGGGTATTTTTTTCCTGGAGTTTGCTTTGACCTGTTCTTTCATTTCGGCCATGTTTCTTTGTCTCTTGATTTTGGCAGCCTCTCTGTGTTTGTTTCTATGTATTAGGTAGAACTGCTTTGACTTCGTGTCTTGGTAGTGGGGCCTAACATAGTAGGTATGCTATAGGGTCCAGTGCACAGCCTCCCTTGTTACCTACCTTATATACTGGAGGCGCACCCTTCATGTGGGCTGAAGACACTCTCCCTCTTGTAGTTGAGCCTTGATTGCTATTGGCAGGTCAATGGGAGGGATTTACCCAGTTCAGTCAGCTGCAAGGATTGGCTGTGACCACTGACCGCCAACCTTTGTCCTCCATGGAGGATCAGCTGTGCAGGAGTACAGTGGTGGTGCTCTGATGTGGTCTGCGGCTGTCCACTGGGTGCACAGTCTCTGGGGTTTCCTGGGTGGTGCAGGCTAAGGTCAGCCCCCACCTGTGTTCTGCCCAGAGCCACCCTGCCTGAGCTGTAAAGCAACCTGAGACGCTGCTACTTGTGCTGGGCTTGGAGATTCCCAGGTGAAGCCAAGCTGTGAATCCAGGCTGGCTGCTGCTAGTGCCAGGCCTGGGGCCACTTAGCAAGAGGTACAGGGGCTGAGGGCTCACTGAGGCAACTATTACTTGTTTGATAGGATTTAGGAAGTTGTGAAGCTTCAGCCAAAGCCAGCCATTCATATGGAAAAGTCACTGTTAACAGTGTGGGTGGGCCTGTAAGTTGTGTGGGAGAGTCTCAGGGGATCTCCAGGGTGGGGCAAACAATGTTGGCTGTGTTGATGGAGCCTCAGATATGGCACCTGCCTGCTGCCTCTGTGACTCTGTGGGGGGAAGTTTGGAAAAGGGACAGTTGCCTCTGCCCACCTGACTGCCTGGAAGAAAGCTGTCCCCCAGCTTCAGCGCTGATGCCAGACACTTTGGTTCCTCCCTGAGCGCCACTGATGCCTTCCAGGCTGCAGCCCTGGTGCTGGAGCCCAGAGGGAGTGAGTCTGAGGAAGTCCGTGTGTGGGTTCTTTAAAGGAAACTGCTTGGGACTCTAGAAGATTGTTTGGTCCACTGACTCAGCCCCCACTGGTTTTTGCAGCCAGAACTTATTGGGATTTATCTTCCTGGCACTGGAACCCCGGGCTGAGGGGCCCGGTGTGGACTTCCAGCTCCTGAGACATCCCCCCCGCCCTGAATTTGTATCCACCACACATGGATGCAGGACCTGTTCCATGTCTCTGCCCCTCCTGCCAGTCTATCTGGATGTGGTTTCTTGAATTCTCTAGTTGTCACTCTTCCATTCAACTTAGTTTCTGACAGTTCTGAGTGATGGTGGTTGTAATTTTGATGTGGCTGTGCAAAGAGGTGGACCATGTTTACCTATGCCACTACCTTGACTGGAAGCCTACATACGTATGTGAGCAGGACCTTGATGCAGGAAGTCCTTCTAGATTTGAAAATCAGGTTCTCTTTTGTTTATCAAATGACCCTAAAGCCCCGCTGCTAGTATTGCTGTTCAGTTTCCTGGCACACGGTCAACACTTTAAAAATCTTCATTGTAAAAAGGGATGTAAAATTTGTATGTATATTTCAATTTTATTTTAGTAAAAGCAAATAAACAAATGAATGTATTTGAACTTTTTAGTGAACGTGATACACTTGAAAAAGAATTAACTGAGCTAAGAAGAAAACATGAAGTACTTGAAGCCTCTCACACAATTCAAGCCAAAGAAAGAAGTGAATTATCAAAAGAGGTAAACTTATAGAGTCACTTGTATTCTACTGTATAATAATTGTGGACAGAAGGCAGAATTGGGTGGGTGGGGGGGTAGGATTTTTTTCCATGTTGATGTCGTTGCCAGGAAAAAGGGACTTTGGTAGCTGTGTTTGATTGAAAAATTAGCCCTTTTTATGTGGTGGCTGCAAGCTCCAATGAAAGGAAAAGCATTGCTCTGAAGACTGTCCCTGCGTCTGTGTAGGTAGCAACCTTGCAGCAGACCGTCACTTTGCTGCAGAAGGATAAAGACTATCTTAACCGCCAAAACATGGAGCTTAGTGTTCGCTGTGCCCATGAGGAGGACCGCCTGGAAAGACTTCAGACTCAACTGGAAGAAACCAAAAAGGCCAGAGAAGAGATGTATGAAAAATATGTGGCATCCAGGCAAGATTTGCATTGTTTTCCATTTAAAGAGATTATCAATTAACACTGGCTTCTCTGAGGCAACTCTTGCCTCTCGGGAAGAATAGTGACTTCCTTTCAGGTCTATAGGATGATGTTAAGATAATAGTTCATTTGTTTCCGTATAGGATGTTCTCATTTTAATTGATTTGTTTAAAAAGACTTTGGCTTCTCTAGCAATCAAAAGCTTATTTCTTTTAGGTATGGTATTTACTATACTATAACTTTTTATTTTTACTTCTGACTAAGATCTCTGTATATAAGTATTTTTGAAGGAAAGTATATAAGTATCTCTATAGAAGTGTCCTTTTGAAGAAAATCTGATCATGCAAAGCCTGACTAAGCTGCCCTTTTCCTAACAGCGAAACAAAAAGAAGAATGAGGAGGCAGCATTGGTACTGTTCAAAGATACAGGCTGGGGACTCAGGCTCCTTCCTCTGTTTCAGTGCCTTCTTCTCTCTTCAACTAAATGTATAAGCTTTTGTAGTTCCTTTCTACTAACAGACCTTGTAATACTTGAGTGGATTCTTTTTAGCAGCACATCAAAACCTAAAACAAATTCTTTCCTTGAAGGGCTCACATGTTCATACTTTTCTCTAGCCTGTGCTGTTTTTCATCTGTCTGTGCTCCTGCTAATACCCTGAGTAATGCTTTGGGGTTTTGCTAAGAGATCATAGTGCTTATAGTTGATGCGCTTTGAAGGAAAAGCTTTCTAAAAAGTCAGAGTCGTATGTTTGAATACAGGGTTGGGCAAAAGTAGATTTACAGTTGTTTATATGGAAAATAATACAATAATAAATTAGTTCAAGGAAAAATTCTGTGTTTCACAGACTCATAACTCTAAATCTACTTTTGCCCCACCCTGTATTATCTGTCAACGTGCACCACACCAGTTTATATTTTTAAATGAAGGGCATTCCATATGCACCAGTTTTCAACTCTCCAGCCATATACATTAATAATTGTAGTAAAATATTTTTAAGATGAGTAATTATTCAGAATTGGTTAACTCACATTTCATGTAGTGATTAAGTCTTGAGGAAAGGATGTTTAAAAGAAAATCTTAGATGGAACTAGTTGAAACAATATTTTTAGGAATTACAAAACTTTATATGTAAGTGGGCAGTGCAGGGTGTGGGAGAGCAACGGGGGGAAAATTGGGTAAACTGAATAGAGCAATGATAAAAATAATAATAAAAACTTTATGTGTAATAGCTATGTTTTCAAGCAGTGTTATATTTAGACTATATTTGACATACAAAAATCTTACATGAAGGGTAAATACCTGTCCCTTTTATAAAAATAAATTCATTGATATTCCTTTTGATTCTTTGCAGAGACCATTATAAAACAGAATATGAAAATAAACTACGTGATGAACTGGAACAAATCAAATTGAAAACTAATCAAGAAATTGATCAACTTAGAAGTGCCTCTAGAGAAATGTATGAGCGTGAAAACAGGTAAAAGTATAAATTTGTGGTGTATTTTATTTCTCTTATTTAAAGCTTATAGTTTTATTGAAATCAACCTTTACTTATGTGACATAATATCTTTTTTAATACATTAAAGAAAATTTGTGCCCTGGCTGGTAGCACAGTGGATAAGGCACCAGCCTGTGAACCCAAAGGTCGCTGGTTCGATTCCCAGTCAGGGCGCATAACCAGGTTGCAAGCCAGATCTCCAGCTAGATCTGTAGCTGGAGGCTAGTGAAAGGCAACCATACATTGATGTCTCTCTCCCTTTCTACCTGTCTCCCTTCCTCTCTCTCTGGAAATAATTAATTAAAAAAAAAAGAGCCCTGGCTGGTGGCCCAGTGGATAAGGTGCCGGCCTGTGACCCCAAGGGTCTCTGGTTCAATTCCCAGCCAGGGCACATAATGAGGTTGCAAGCCAGGTCCGTTAGCTGGAAGCAGGTGAAAGGCAACCACACATTGATGTTTCTCTCCCTCTCTGCCTTTCTTCCTTCCCCTCTCTCTAAAAATAATAAATAAAACTTAAAAAAAGAAAAAAGAAAATGTGTTATAAGCATAAATATAATGAAACATTTAAGTCCTGAGATGTTTAAATGGCTTTGACTCAAAAAAGTCTTTAAGTTCTTTGCTTTTTCAGGTTAGTTTGATTTAGTTAGCTTTGCCTTGACCTACTTTGTTTTTAAACAAAACCTTTTTGTTACTTTGATAATGACTTTCTGCTTTCACTGACTATATTTGTTTCTTTTATTATAATTTAATAAACAAGAATTTTCACCTGGATTGCAAAAAAGGTAAAATTAAAAATAAAGTTCAGAGATGTTTGATAATTAGTTTAGAACATGGTTTATTAGACCTTAGGCCTCTGTACTCTGGTACCTACATTATCCTTTTATTACCCACGTAACCTGTCATCCTGCCTTTACCTCAGTTCAGATTGAGGACAGAGGTGGAAGTTTAGAGAGCACTCATAGGTGCTATAGTTCTTCCTATAATCATGCCTAAGTAATGGGCATGAGTAAGAATAATATGAAATACCGCAAATGCCTCATGTAGGTGTTGATCCTGAAACATATCGTGTAAAATAATCTTGAAGAAGGATTATTTTTATTCATGCAATTACATTCAGATCAGTATATATAGTAGGTTCCCTAGTGATGGGCAGTATTAGGGGATAATAAATGCTTCTTATTTCGATGGCATTTATTTTTATAAACCATCATTATAGTTCATACGACTTTTGAAAGTTTATATTTTAGTGGGAAAATTATTTTGAAATTGACATAAGTGTTATACCAGTTTTTATCAGCATGATTTGAGTATATGACATTTGATCTTTGCCAACAAGCAAGACTTTTTAACTCAGACTAAGATTAATGTTAGAAAAGTTTACACTCGAGCTTTACCAACAATAAATTTCTTAGCAAATATTTATTGAGAGTCACCATGTGCCACGTATACACTAGATGCCATAGATAGTGGTGGTCTCTGCCTTCACAAAGCTGATGGTCTAATACAGGATAAAGACAGAAAATAAGTATGAAGATGATGGAGAAAACAGAATACACAGAATGAGACACTGAAGTGTTTAACCCAGCCTTGGGATGAATCAGAGAAGACGTCACAGAGGGAGAAGTATCCAAGCTAACACCCCCACGAGGGCTAGAGTAAGACTCTAAGGGAAGAAATTGGAGGAACGAATGTATAGCATGTATAAAACCTTGGAGACAAGGACTCGTGGATATGGACAGCAACGTGGTGATTGTGGGGGGAGGTTATAAGAGAGGCAAATGGTGATAGAAAAAATACAATAAAAAATTTCAAACATTGTTTTAAATGAAGCTTTTTGAGCAAACCATATAGTTCAGTGGGTCCAGAGTGCAGAATGAGGAGCAGGGAGTTGTAAGAGATAAAACAGGAGAAGGAAATGAATCCAAATCATTCATTTGGACTATTGTCTAAGACCAGTGGGGAATTACTGAGAAATTTTAATATGTGTGAACTGATCATAAAGAGACCACTCTGCAATGTGGAGAATAGATTGGAGGAGTGAGTGTCAGGCTATAGACGGAGGCCCCTTTTTGTGGTTGTTCTCATTATCGAGATGACAAGTGTTGATAGAACTGGATTCTGTCATCCAGTAGAGATGAGAAATGAGCCAGATTAGAAAAATGTTCAGGAGGAGGAGCCAACAAGTTCAGTGACTAGAATGGATTGGAGGGTGACAAGCGAAGATGTCACCAGGTTTCCTTCCTTCCTTCCTTCCTTCCTTCCTTCCTTCCTTCCTTCCTTCCTTTCTTCCATCCATCCATCCTTCTCTTTCATTCTTTCTTATACAAGTTTCAGGTGTACAGCATTGTATTTGATATTTGTATGCACTACAAAGTTGTCACTCCCAAAATCTAGTTACTATTTATCATCACCAATTTTCTTGATTGGGCATGGATGGTGATGCAGTGATTGAAACATCAGAAAAAGGCCAGGTTTTATTGAGTAAACATGATACATTTAGTTTAGTTTCATTTTGAAGCATCTGAAATAGGCAAATAGAAAAGTTGACTGCATATGGTTCTAAATCTCAGGAGAAAGATCTGCACGTGAGAGAGACCTGTAGCATAGATAATATTATTTCTCCTTTACAAATGAACACTTACAGCCCTGTGACTCAGTTCTGTTATAGATTTTATAAGCTTTTATTGACTGACTTAATAACTTTAAAATTTATAAAGTGGAGTAATTTCTATGGTAGCATGCATGATTACTTCCAAATAATCGGTATAGCCACATAAACTTTAGTAGGTAATTATTTTGGGAATTCCTGATTGCATCATTTTTATTGTTGTTATTTTTTTTTTAAATCCTTTAAAATGCATCCCATGGTAACATAAGTTTAAATAAGTGAGCCCTTATTCCCTAAGATAGTTTGCGGAAGTAGTTTGTGAAACAGCTGACAGAACCATTCCTGGAACCAGGGAGGCTGAAAGGGTCCATTTCCCATGTTCAGACTCCATGCCTCCCGCAGAATGGGGGCCACCTGCTCAGGTGATCCTGTGACTGGGGCTGCTGCTCTGGAGGTCCCAGCCAGCCGCACGGACCAGAGCGACCCCATGGATTTGAAGCTACAGTGGACAGTTGCCCCAGATGCTACTAAACTGCACCCTGGGCCGAATGGCTTTGAATTGCACAGGGACTCCTGGCCAGCAAGCTATGTAAGCTGGCCTTTATCATTTTATTAATGTCACAATGATCCAGCACTGTATTTTATGTGGCAGGATCTTTTTAATTAGTGCCCTCATTCTGGCAGGATTGAACTATCGTTACAATGTATGTCCCCAAGTCTTCTACAAGGTTAAAATAAATTGTGAATTATTTCTTTTGAAATCCTACAACTTAAAAATAATTAAGGAAAGTATCTTAGTATTCCTTGCTTTTAAAACATAAGACTTAGCCCTTGAGTGCTGACCTGCAGTTGAAAGGCCACTGGTTTGATTCCCAGTCCAGCCCATGCCTGGGTTGTGGGCCAGGTTCCCAGTTGGGCCCACGGGAGAGGCAACCAGTGAATGGTTCTCTCACACATTAATGTGTCTCTCTTCCTCTATCTCTCTCCTTTCCCCTCTCTCCAAAACTAAATAAATAAAATCTAAAAAGAAAATGAAAAACATAAGACTTAGAAAACACAAGTTCATGCATTTTGATATTTTTATGTTTGGACTAATTACATGCTTCGGACTTGTATGTTTAATTGTATCAATTGTATTTTATCAATGTGCACTGTTTCAATATGAAATGCATGAAATACTTAGCAATCTGTGAACTAGATTTCTTGTTTTTTTCTGTACTTTATAATTGCTTTAAAATGCCAGTTTGGAGCTGTGGGAAATAATGAGTCAAACTCACTCTGGTGGTGAGATTTATTATGTATAAATAAATTTTTGCTTAGAGGTATTATATAATTAGAATGTACAGACCCTCTGATACATTTGGAGGAAAAGAATTATTCCTTGAATAGGAGTATATTACGAAAGAGGTTTGGAGTAAGAGGCTAAACTTAAATTCTGGCTTTACCACTTATTAGCTGAGTAACTATATTAGTTAATATACCTGAAGTTTAATTCCCACTTATATAAAATGAGATAATAATACAATTTCACAGGGTAACCTATAAAGTCTAAATGAGATAAACATGTGGAAGTACATTTTAAGTTAACACTACATGTAAGTGCTAGATGTTTTGATAACCTTTTGCTTTTATGCAATACTTAAAAAATTTTCAGCATTGTGTTGACAATTTAAGTAAAATGATTATTATATAAAGGTCAACTGATAGCATTATGGAACAGTTTCTTATCATTAAAAGCACTATTACAAAAATATATAATCTTAAATATTGATTTCCATAGCATTTAAATAATTTTTATTTTTATTATTTATTTTGAAGATTTTATTTATTATTTTTAGAGAGAGGGGAAGGGAGAGAGGCAGAGAGGGAAAGAGACATCAATGTATGGTTGCCTTTCACCTGCCTCCAGCTACGGACCTGGCTGGAGACCTGGCTTCAACCTGGTTATGTGCCCTGGCTGGGGAATTGATCCAGGGACCTTTGGGCTCTCAGGCTGGCACCTTATCCACTGTGCCGCCAGCCAGGGCTTTAAATCATTTTCAAATGACTCAATATAGACATAGACGGTCTGCATGCCATTTTTAATCTCAATTTCTGCATAAAATAGCCATTTGTTCCTAATTAATACTGTGAAATAATAAAGCAAGGAGAGGTAATTCCAGTTGATTATTAAGTTTTTCTGAAACTAAAACTACCTTTACTTAAAGAATCTCATTGTTGTAAACGGGAAGAACTGTCCTCATAGTGATACTGTAAAAGGGGTAAGGATTAGTTGTTTTTTTTTAATAGCCATCATTTATTGAGCACCTACTTACTATATGTCAGGTTTCTAATATATACATATATTTATATATAATGTTCATTCTACATTATATATATATTTCAGTCTACTAGAATCATGCTGGTAATCACACATTAGCTAAGTGGTGGTATCACAAATGCCACCACTGTAACAGTCAGAGTGTCATCTATTAAACAGGAATGAGTTCTTATCTTCCTCTTGTCTAATTTTTTTTTTTTTTTGCAGTTTGTGCTGTACTTCCTTTTTTTTTTTGTTAGAAGTAGTCATTATGCTCTTGATAGTACACAAAATATGGAAGTTCAAATTGCTTTATAATTATTTGTAAGGGGGAGAAGCATTAGGGAAAAGGAAGTTGAAAATATGCTTTTAAGTATAATTGGTATGGCTTTAGTAGTTTTATTTTCCCACCATTTCGATAAAAACCATCTTGATAACAATTTATCATCTTTCCAAAGTACTCAAGAAGAAACTTTAATGACATAAGCTTGAAATTCGTGTAGAATCTTGGAATGATATTCAACACCTTTGGATCATAAATCTCAGTTTACTTACAAAGGTTGAGTATATGTAATGAATTACAATGTGTGAATTGGAACGCTGGTGTACAGAGGCTCCATTCATCATTTAAAAGGTCTATGTCCTCCTTAGTGCTTAAACAGACTTCTTTTGTTTATATCTCACCAGATACCAGGATAGTTTTTAAAGTTTTTAAATGGGAAAACATAAGAATATTCTATTTTGTTTTTTCACTTAGATTATTCTAAAAGTAAAACTCTTTCTATATCTTAACTTCTTAAATAATTTTAAATGAAATTTTGCTATCTTTTATTGTTAACTAAGTTATTTATGCCTGTAGGTGGTTACCTCATGTGTTTACTACTTAATTAATAATATTTAAGTACTTAAAGGTTTATAGGGTGTTTCAGGTATGAAGCAAGGTGAGTTCAAGTTATGTAAGAACTTGGGTTTACCTGCATTGTGTACTTCATGGGGGGAGGGGTGGCCGGTAAAGTAGGAAGGCATTACTTTTTTTTTTTTCCATTTTTTATTTTATTATTTCCAGAGAGAGGGGAAGGGAGAGAGGCAGAGAGGGAGAGACATTAATGTATGGTTGCCTTTCACCTGCCTCCAGCCACAGAGCAGGCTGGAGACCTGGCTTGCAACCTGGTTATGTGTCCTGACTAGGGAATAGAACCTGCTACCTTTGGGCTTGCAGGCCAGCGCCTTATCCACTGTGCTATCAGCCAGGACGGAAGGCATTACATTTTAAAAGGCCCTATTGTCAGTGGGGAATTGGGTGGTTTTATAGTATAAGAGTGACATGATATATTTAGTTTTTTAATTGCGGTTGCAATATGAGGTGGATTATAGTTGAAAAGAAAATGGAGGCAAGGAGAGTGGTTAGAAAACAGTTGGATAGTTTACATGAAGATAAGAAATGGAAAGGCAAAGGGCTGACTTTGAAGTAGAATTGGCAAGACCTGGTGATTGACAGGAAGTATACATCAGGGATGACTCCAACTTTTATACTTTACTCATTTCAGAGCCATGGATGATCAGACATGGCCATTAACTCCAGGTTGCAGACAAGATTTAGAAAGGAAGGTAACAATTTCTGATCTTTTACAGATATGGCAGTTCTGACCAAGCCCAAAAATGCTTGGCTAAAGATTACATAGTTTATTACAGAAATTTTTTTCTACTATGCCCCAGGTAACACTCCCCTCACCCATCAGAGTGCTGGCAGTCTTCTCCGTTTTCCCCAGTGTACTCTTACAAGTAGTATTTTCTTTTTATAAAAAGAAATCTTGGGAAGCATTGCTCTAATTATCATTCTCTAAATGAATACTTTTATATTGTTCATTTAGATTTTTATATTTAGATAACATACTAGCAATAACCACTCAATAAATACCTATAAGTGCACCAAGTGTTACACTCAACACATGTTGTAAAAGTAATTAATTGGGACATTTAATGAGGTTGTAGGTATTAGTATCCCCATTTTACAAATGAGGAAACTGAAAAGGTGTGATTTGCCTACGAGTACAGACTTTTTAATTGGTGGAACGAGATACACCTGACTCAGCAATGCAATGCAGACTCCCATTTTACTAGTTAAGGCTATGAAAACTGACAAAAGATTTCTTAGCAAAACTAATTTTGGTGGTAATTTATTTAGAATTCATGAGAAGATCTCAAGAGTTGGCAAACCCCACTTCATGCTTGAGGGCTGAGTAGTGCAGATCACCTGAACTTTATAAAAAAACTTTTTGTAATTTTGAAAATCAGTAGAAAATGGCATAATTTTGTGACAAGACCTACCTTTCTGACCCTGCCCTTCCGAGGCCCAGATCCTCCACTTGCCCTTTCTCCAGCACAGGGACAACCCCAGGAGTCCTCCCTTTGATCCCCTGCGTTGGCAGAGCTGTCCCTTTCTACCGGGCCCTGTCAGCCATGAACAAGCAGAGAGCGCTTCTCCCATCTTTAAGAAGCCTTTTTAATCTTTGCTTCTGTCCCATTTCTTTGCTCCCCTTTTGGCCAAATCCCAGCAAAGAGTTTGGTATACTCATTCTTTACCTCTGCTCCCCCATGTTAAAAAATCTGGTATCAAGCTTTTGCCCCGACTCCTACCCCTGTGCCACTCCGACAAAGCTGTTCTTAAAAGTGCCCGGAGACCTTTCTGTGGCCAAAATCTCATGGTCAGATTCTCGGTTCTCATCTGACTTGGCCTGTCAGCAACATTGAATACAGTTGATCACTCCCTACTCTTGGAAATGCACCCTTGAACTGGTTTCCAGGATGCTTCACTTTTACTTTTCCCCTTGTTCTACTGATTCTAGAAAATGTGGGCACTAATCTCTTTACTTCGCTCCTTGTTCTTCTGTAGCCACCTCTATCTTATTTCCACGTGGTTATCTAATAAGGGTCTTAAATGTAATATTTCCAGAAGCAAACTTGAGTCTATCCAACCTGCTCTGCCTTTAGTCTCACCCAGCTCAATTAAAGACAGCTCTAATCTTAATCTACCTAGACCTAAACCTTCCAATCATCTCGAACCTCTTCTATATTTTTCACACTCCGTCTTCCATTTATCAGTGATTTTTTTGGGTGTATCTTCAAAATTCATGATCTCTCAATATCTCATAGGTTCTACTTCGGTCCGAGCCGCCATGGTCTCTTACGTGGATTATGGCCAGAGCCTCTTACGTGGTCGCCCAGCTTCCTTCTGTGCTGTCACCTGTCTGTTTTCAGCACTTCCTGTTAAAATGGTTCCTGTTAAAACAGTTCAAATGGAATCACTGCTCTGCTCAAATGTATAGGCTCTCCCTCTCATTTAGTATAACTACAAATGATTATTCTGGACTGTGATAATATATGATATGCTCCCAGTTCCCCTATCCTCATTTTACTACTTGTAGTCACTTTAACTGTTAGGTACATTTCTCACCTCAGGTCCTTGGTATTTACAGTTCACTGCGTAACCATTCACACCTGGACGCCCTAGAACCCTGCTTCCTTCCTTTCTCCAAGTCTTCGTATGTCACCTGTTCTCTGTTGGCTTCTCTGAAATCCTCTACAGTCCCCTTCTCTGCCTAATTTTCCTCCTGAGCACTTTGGACCTGCTAGTATACTTTCGGTTTCTTTTCTACTAGAATATAATTTCCACGTGAATAAAGCTTTTTATCTGTTCAGTGTTGGATTCCATGCACCTATGTCTGGTACATAGTAAGTGCTCAATAAATATGCATTCAATGAAAGAATAAATTGACCCTGCTCTGGGGAAATCAGGTGACTGTTGGTTAGATGAAAACCTTCATAAGTATTTATAATTATAATGAGATAGATTTGATGAGGACCAAGCATGGTGACTGACATGTACTAGTCACTCAGTTCACTATCCACCAGATTTGCCTGGCTTCATTTTAATATATTGCAGTTTATTTTAACTGCTCTTTAAACCTTAACACATTAATGGATTTTAAACAAATGTTTTGCATTCTGGTGCTTCAGTTGTTCATAATTTTTTAAAACTATAATTGGGTTAGATATTTATCAACTTTTAGCCCAAGTTTTCACATCTACAAGATAAAAAACACAGTCGGCTTGGGTACCAACTTAATAAAAGGAAAGTGTAGCATGTTTCATCAATAATAACCTCAAAGTTTCTACTCTTAAAATGCATAACATTCCTTATAAATTGTATTAAATAGAATTTTTTACTTTGTTTTTTCTTTTTAATGTCCCATTCACTTTTCAACTTAAGTTAAAGGAAAAATTACTAGTCACCGATTACATAACAGCAGATAATCCACTTATAACTGTTCTATTTTATGCCATCTTAAAAACAAAAGCATCAGATAATGGAAATGAGCCATTTTATATTTTTCTAGGAAGAAAAATATGAAGGTGGGAGTGATTAATTCAGATGTTTCCTCTATAAATAATCTTGTCATATAAAGAGCCTGTTACAATTCCTTTCTGTTCCAACTTTAAAAGAACTTTCACTTTTGTTAATGAAAAATATTTTACGTAGAGGCAGAAGGAGAGGAATGGACTACATGGTTGCACCTGCAGAGCTCCTCTGACAACCATGGTTTTTTCACTATTTATTCTTGGGAAATTTCTAATTCTGAGGCATTAGTGATATTTATTCAAGCTCAGACATGCTCTTGGCATTGCCAAACTCTGGTGAGTTTCTCTTAGAATTTCAATGGTTCCTAAAGTTTTTCTCATTCTTTACATTTTTCAAGTGTAAATTTAGATTTGGCTTATTGGTACCATAAAATATATCTCTAGTAGTTAAGAAAATACATTCCACCGTGCAGAAGTCTGTTTTATGTTGTACTGAGGTTTTCATGCTTTGCTTGTTAGATACTTCTGGATAAACTTAGATGTCTGAGCTCATCTCTGCATCAATATACCAGGTTATATATGAAATACAT